>VNJW01011916.1:0-31816 GCA_008042615.1 Drosophila auraria
ATCTAAAAAAAATGTAAATAAACAACAAAACGCAATTTGTTTAATAAATTGTGTATTCTTGTTTTATATATGTATGTGTGTAATTATATATGTATATTTTTGTTTTCCTCTTAGAAATAACTATGTCCAAAAAGTATTGTGTTCTTTGCCGGGCCAAAACTTTCGAAGCAAGTTTCTCAGTCCCAAAAGACGAAGAAAAAAGGGAGCTTTGGGCTAAAAGTACAGGTGTCGAACTAAAGAGATCCAGCATAATTTGAAGCAAGCACTTTAAGGACTCCGATTTTAGAGAAAATCCGACGAAACGAAGAAAATAATTTCTCGCCAGTAAAAAAAATTTAAACGTAGAGTGCTTTCTTTTCTCCTTCTAGCACGTCTTTCTGAGAGCGGATCGAGAGAGCTGTCAATTTATCGTCCTTGTCAAACCTGATGAGATTACCTTGTATAATTATATCATGGTTGTTGTTCTCTTTATTGCTGAAATTCCCCTTGGCGCGAACAAACGTTAATTTAAATTAACTTATAAAGTGATTAAATTAAGTGATTAAAACCAGTGGCCTTTGGCAGTCTGAGACAAAAAACAACCATGATTTCGACTGAGTGAGTTAATTAATTGTTATTAATACTAAATATATTATATTTAATTAATTTGATATAGTCGTCCGATTCTTATAAAATAAAAACCGTAATTCTAAAATCATACAAAATGGCAACATCTCTGAAAAGATGAGAATATGTTGAAAAACATACATACAACACCGCAATATATACAACGCTGCAATATATTTTCGATGTATTTAAGAAAGCAAAATAAGTGATCAAAATATATTTTGAAAAAATCTCTTTTTTTTAATATCAATATTGCCAAGCACAGAAATCACCTAAAACGGCGAAAATATCAAACTAAATACTGCCCACGATTTTCGAACCGCCTGAAAGTTTTGCCAGCTGATGTTGGCACATTCTGTGAATCCGCCTATAAGATACTTGGAACTGTTATTCCACCGAGACTTTGTCATAATAAGATATTTCCTCTCTTAATTACTTGAAATTAACAGTTTTTTTTTTAATTTAGGGGGAAGATTGGATTTTTTAGGGGGAAATATCGACTCTTTGAGATTTTTTAGGGGAAAAGCTACATTTTCATCTGGCAACACTGTTGCACCTCTATTTCGCTTGCCAGTACCATTCACCTGTTCCTCAGCTCCCCGTCGACCTTAGTTAGCTTCAATTGCCGTTTGAACTCCGCCGACGCGAGCGGACAGTTTTTTTTTTCAGTTGGGAGAGCAAGTTGTCGTATTTGTGCCTTGGCGCCAATTTCGAAACTGCATCTTAGTTGCACTCGCCGTTGACTTCCTGCCACTTGCAGTTCGCAATTCCTTTCGCTTTCCCGCCGCGCCCCCTCCCTCCCCTATTGGCCGTGGCCCCCGATGGCAGCTAGCAAATTTAGTTCCAGTTCCGCCAAGCAGACCACACATTTCGATGCGACATGTGCGAAGATCTCCGCCTTCTACTTTGACCTGGACAACACGCTGATTCCTACGCGGGCCGGCGACCTGAAGGCCATCCGAAAGGTGAGTTACAGTCCACGCTTTCCAGCTCCACTCTCCACGCGCGCCACGCTCTACGGTCCACGCTTCACTCTCCCCGCCGCGCTCTCTCCGCGGGCATCCCCGGATTCGGGGGTGAAAGTGCGCAGCAGGCAGCTAGAAAATTTTCCACTGCAGCCCGCGCTGCTGCTGTTACGTAGTCGAAAAACCCCGGACGTCACTCCCGCCCTGTCCGTCCCCGTCCGTTGGGCTCCCAGCTGATAGCACGCGCCCGAAATTCAATTCTTTTTGTTTTTATTTCTTTCGGCACGCAAGGCATGCACTTTTACAAGGTCTCTATTTCGCTTTATCGGCAAGCTGGAGAGCCAGACTTTCGCGGCTTCCAAAAATACTTTATTTACTTTACGTATTATATTGCCTTCATTCAGGATAAACATAAATGCACTCTCGGAAGTCGAAGTCTCGTTATCTGAATGCCAAAAATACATACTTGAAGTCACGGGTTTATAAATAAATCTGATTATTTTGGGGAATTGCATTTATTTATAATTAAATTGCACTTTGCGGGGGTTCAGGGTACTCTCTGCTTTGCTGATCACGAATCTAAGGTCTTTTTATTTGTTATTTTGCTTACTTAGCACTTAAAACAAACAATAATTAGCATTTACAATTTAAAAACATTAGTACAAAGGCTTATGCAGTTTATGCAAAGGGAAATTCAGTTTTTAAGACTTTGTTATCAAAGACTTGACCTTAATTCCGGTTTCTGGTTTCAAAGAAATAAGTATTCTTAACTAAACAAATTTTTATAAAGATCTTAACTCCAAACTTTAACTAATATAAGAAATAAGACTTTTTTAATAAGATTTTATAACAGATTTTATAACAGATTTTTTCTGTTATATTCACATATTAACTGTAAAATTTCGAAACACAGAAATAAGAAAAATATTAAATTTTAACCAGATCCTATCAGACATTGACCCCGTTTCTGAGCCAAGCCAAAGTAATAAATAAGACAGATACTAAATGTGTCTTAACAGCTCGTAAAATCCCATCAAATTTAATAATATTCATAGAACCCAACAATAAAGAAACTAGCTATTCGGCCAGATGTTAATTAAGATAGCCAGAGTAAAAAACCCGCCCTATCATCGTGAGCTCTGTATGGGAAAGTTGTTAATTATTGAGTTGATTTATCGCCTGATTTAAATATAGTTTATATACTGCCTTAAGAGCAGTTTCCAGCTTTTAATTGAATAGTTATTTATGCCTTCACTTGAATTTTTTACTGCCCGTTCCCGTAACATTTTTATAGTTTAATCATTTCCAATTTAGTCAGTTGAGTTCGTTATCAAATTTGAAGCCCAGATAAGCTATGTTTAGACACCACATATTGTCATTGTTATATCGTATCGTATCGCGGGTTCTTCGGTTTCTTTATTCCGTTTACTCAGTTGCTTTCATTGTTATCAGGGACCAATGACTGTCTGCTTTTATTCCATTAAACGTAAGCGTACGATAATCCTGATATAAATCGCCTGCACTTGCACTTATTTCTGTATTTACATAAACCGGACAAGAGTGCATGCAAATAGACGCGAATCAAGAAGGCAATTTGCGGAAATGTGCCTGGGGAAAGGCCCTTGAAATAGATGGGAACTCTGTGTATCTGTGTCTAGTATTTCCTATACTATGCACGCCTTAGCTATCGGCAGTTGTTTGATTAGTGATCGGTGGCCTGATAAAGCTTACAACTGATTAAGCAATCCAATCGAACGACTGCGACTGCGACTGAGACTGAGACTGACTTTGAACAACCGCTGATTCCGCTCTTGCGCTCTCCCGCTCTCTCTCTTTCCAGCTTGGTGACGTTCTGGAGGCGCAGTACCAGTTTAGCAAGGATGACGCCTCGCTGTCGACGCAAAACTTCCTCAAGGCTTTTCGCCGCTGTCCGGACAACTCGCAGACATCGCTGGACTCTTGGCGCACGCATCTGTGGCGCGAGTCGCTGCCGCCGCGACACAAGCACCTCGCCGAGCAGATATATCCGCAGTGGCTGAGGCTGCGCTATCGCTACCTGGCCGTACCGGCTGACTATGTCCAGCTGCTGCTGCGCATGCGGCAGGCGGGCTATGCCCTGGCCCTCATCACCAACGGGCCCTCGAATGCGCAGTGGGAGAAGGTGGCCAAGCTGCATGTGCGCGGCTACTTCGACTGCGTGCTCGTGTCTTCCGATCTGCCCTGGGAGAAGCCCCACCCGGAGATCTTCTATGCCGCCTGCAACTTCCTCAATGTCAAGCCGCATCAGTGCGCCATGATTGGCGACAAGCTGGAGACGGACATCAAGGTGAGTTGCATTTGTTTGTCCACTTAATAGCTTACTTATACTGTTTATTTACTGCCTGCAGGGCGGCCACCTGGCCCAGCTGGGTCTCACCTTCTGGACGCCGCTGAGCAGCAGCAGCTCGGCGGCCCAGTCGCTGGAGGATGTGGAGTACAAGCCGCACATCAAGCTGGGCAACCTGCTGGAGATGTACAAGTACTTTCCACGCCTCAATGCCGTCGCCCAGCCCGACACGCCGTCCACGTCCAGACGTCGTGGCAGTCACCTGAGCAGCAGCAGTGGCAGCAGCAGTGCCAGCGGCAGCAGCGGGGCAGCCAGCAGCAGCGGGAGCAGCTCGAGCGCCAGCTGTGAGCCGGCAGCGACACATGGCTACCAGCACCAGCAGCGCCAGTGGGTCTATCGACGCGGCGTCTCGCTGCCCGCCATGGACTGCTCCAACAGCGAGGCGGAGAACAGCTGCGACAGCTTCCTCTAGAGAGCAGGACCTCGCAGACGAAGAGGAGGATCATGAATTGATAAGAAAAATGTACCTTCAGTTTACAAAACTATAGCTAAAAGAGAGAGAGAGAGAGAAAGAGGAAGAGAGGAGAACGAATGGAACGAGGAACGCCAGGGAGAAGGATTACGGACAAGGGACATCCGGAAGATAATTGGAAACGAATGCAGGAATTTAAAGTTCAACTATAAGCGGGAGGAGCCCCGAAGCCACGCACGGTGAATCTCGATATCTGCCATTAGACTAAAATTAAGGCTAGAAACACAGCAAACACAGCAAGGGAAAATGGAAAATGGAAAATCAAAGCAAACAAACTAGGGAAATCGAATCGACAAAAAGAGAGGAGGAGAAACACAAAGCAAACACAAACCAAATGTATTTTTCTAAGCGAATTTTCTGTCACACTTTTTTGTAAATTGATACAACACGCAACCGGGAAAGTACGCCAAGGTAACAAGCGATAAATTATAAACGATAAATGATAAACCAGAGGAAAACCACAGCAAGCAACATGACGAACCACTGACAAGTCACTAACGAATCTGTAGCATATACTACATACATATATATAGCACTGAGATACTGAGATACTGAGATGGATGGACGTGAAATGTTAACTATTGTCTTAGTCGTAGCCTTTAGCTGGTACCGTTATTTAAGCCGCGAACTCGGGGCATCGCCACACACACCACACAGACCGCGAGTCTCTGTTGGCAAATTGTTATTTGCAACTGCAACTGCAACTGCACCACTCCATGCCCCATCCATTCCCACTCCCACTTCCACGCCCTGATCCTTATCCTTATCCCACGTTCCCCACGCGCCACAGGTTACTCCGCACTCCGCACTCCGCACAAGCTATCCCCATGTTGATGATAAATATGGTACATGCATATGCATGCATGCCCAGGCACCACTGTTGATCATGGATATTGAATAATAAATGACACTGCAAGAACTCGGAGAGGACTTTTTATTGTCAGCGGGAACGGAAGACAAGGTTGGGCAGCAAAACCCATCGAAAACATCAAGGATATGGTGTGGTTCTTGTGTTTTTGTGATTGTTTCCGTTGAAATTCAAGAGATTTGTCACCCAAGTCTCTGGAGATTTCTGTGGGGAGATGACTATGGAATAGAACGAGTGTATTTTTATACCCGGTATTATTTATACCCATATTCTTGATCAGCGTCACTAGCCGAGTCGATCTAGCCATGTCCGTCTGTCCGTCCGTCCGTCCGTGTGAAACAACAGATCTGGGAGACTATAAGAGCTAGAAATTTGGAGCCAAATTTGCTGACAACATTGGAATCTGTTGCACGCAGATCAAGTTTGTTTTAAAATTTGGCCACGCCCACTTCCGCCCCCGAAAATCATAAAAAACTGTATATACGCTATAGGCGTGATTTTCGGCTTAAAATAAATAGATAGACTTAATAAGTAGGCAATCGCGGACGTATTCTGAAAATTTGAGTAAAATCGGATGATAAACATAGAAATTATGAAACAATAAAGTTTCTGCGTAAGAGAGAGAGAGAGCGCGCACGTGCGTATTTTGCTCTAGCAATAGAATTAGGAATAGCATGAGTGTATTTTTTGTTTTTGTGATCCTTAGTGTGAGTTTTTCGCTAACGTTGATGCAACGTTTTTTTTTTCTGTAAGCCCAGTATAGAATACAAGAGATTTATGGACCAAACCTCTAGGGATTTCCATTAGAGAGCTGCATGAATACCGAACAAATAGTATTCAAAGAAATTTATGACGAAATTAACTGAGTTTAATAGAATACGAAGTTTAAAGTATTTGAGTGAATATTGTATTTTGATGTTAACTCAGTCGCACATCATTTTTACGAAGCGAAACGAATTGAATGAAAGAGTATTCGAATTAATTAAAATCTCTCATGGTTTAGCTTACTTGTGTACGTATGAAAAACATAAAATGAAAATTATTACATTTGAGACATCCAACCAGAACTCAAGAGACCTCAAATGGAAGTGATGCCTATTTTTGAGACTGATTCGTATGACAAACCGAATTGACATTGTGTGACACCGAACATTTGAATCATTCGCCTGCTTTTGTCGATATTATAACATTCACATCGGTTTTACACTAATTCATTCCAACTCAAATTAAAGAAATGACAGTGAGTAATGATTTCAGTAATCTCTGTTACTCAGATCAGTTCAACTTGTTGTGTGTTTAGCATTCATTCTATTCTATTTTATTCGAATACATTTAATTTGTTAGCCAATATGACAGTATTCATGCAGGGCTCTAATTTCCATGAAGAGATAATGTTCTAAGGAGTGTAGTGCAGAAATTTATGCAAAATATGTGTATAAATTCGAGTTAAATCTTAATTTCAAACATATTTTAATCAGAAAGGAATATTTGAAGCTAAACATAGTTGAAATGTCAATTTTTTATAGAGAATTTCAAGGGAGATTGCCATAATTTATATAAATTTAAATGTATTTTAGAATTCAATAGATTTTAAGCGATTTACGGGTCAAATCTCTGGAGTTTACTGTGAAAAAATTATGTTTATGAAGTGAGAAGCACAAATTAAAGGCAAATACACACCTGATCATATTAATAGGTACACACATCAACTAAGACATTAATGTAACAGAAAAAAGTTTTTTTCATTATTTTAAACTTAAATTTGGGTCTCATTTGTTCTTTAACTATTTCTTTTTTATAAAATAAACTTATTTGTAACATAGGATAATAATATAACATAAAGGAGATCATTTTGTGTCTTAGATACGTTTTCAGTCTGATCATAATAATAGGTACACTTCATGTGTTGGTAAGAAAAAAATTATATTTTCCATTTTGGTATCTCTTTTTAGCTAAATTTGTATTTCCCAACTTAGTATCCAGTGTATCCACCTCAATTTTTGGTCACTACTGTTATTCTTTTTAGCATATTTAAAAAAAAAGACTGACAGGTTTCTACTGGTGTCTCATACCACAATTTGTGGACACCATCCCATAAATTTTCGTTATTTGAAAATAAATACTTTGCCTATTTCTTTTTTAAGTCTCCCCACAAGTTTTCTATGGGTTAATAAGGGGTTTAGGTCGGTGGATTGGCTTGGCCACTTCAGAACATCAACTTTTTGGTCTTCGAAAAATTTAGATAAAAATCTTATTGTGTGCTTAAGATCATTGTATTTTCTGAAATACCCAACGTAATGGCATATTTTCCTCAGCATATGGTACCATAACTGTTTCCAGTATGGATTTGTAATCTTCAGCCGTCATTTTGTTCGTAGTCTGGAAAATTGGACCTACGCCGTACCAGGGGAAGCAACCCCATACCATTATTTTACCACCTCCATGTTTGACTGTTGTTTATGTAAACTGTGAATGAAATTCCTTTCTATTAGGGCGTCGAACATTTCTTTCCCAATCATTTACAATCAAATTTATCTTGTTTGCATCGCTCTATGAAATGTTTCTCCACTTTTTCTCTTCGATGCATCCTACCCAGGTCTTTGAAGTCCCTTGCAAAAGTTGGCCTCATGGTGATTTTTTTTTTGCGCTAAAGTGGAACCTTTCTGGCAATTCTTTCTGGTAGGCTAGCAACTTGTAGTTGTCCTCGGATAGTTGGAGCACTAACTGAATTTCGTATTTCTACTGGAATAGCCTTCGATGACTTAAATGGGTCCTTTTTGCTCAAAGACACTATGTAGTGGTCAAGGGTTTCCGTTGTTTTTTGTGGCATTTCACGTGTTTCATGTCTTGGTTTCCTTTCTAATGCATTTTTAACAAAATTATGAGACCGGTTCATAAATTTGGCAATGGCTCGTAAAGATTTGCCTTCATTTTTCAGACTAAGAACCAATCGAGCATCTTCTTTAGTAGAAAGAGAACTTCGACCCATTTTTTCTAAAAAAAAATAATTATTTAATTCTCTTTATTGACAGAAGCTATACGAAATTAACCATTAGTTGCCAAAAAATCACTAATTACAAAAATATTCACTTGATATTTATGAGAAACGAAGACTGTACCTATTATTATGATCAGGAGAAATGTGTGGTTGACTCACAATTTATAGAAAAGTTTCGATATACGGGGCAGCGTCTCTTTCAACTCTTTGTCACAGTGTAGCCAGACATTGACAACAACAAAAAATCAAAAACTAAAAGGCTGTCATGCCTTTAAGTATGAAAAAAACATTTATAATTAAATAATTTATATGTGTACCTATTAATATGATCAGGTGTGTATGTGTATAAACTGATGTTAAACCCTAATTCCAGACATATGTTGATCAGAATTTAAACAGAGAAGAACATCTAAAGCTGAACATAGTTGGAATATTATTTTTTTATAGAGAATTTCAAGGGAGATTGAAAAGTGCAGGAATTAAAGCAAAATATGTGTATAAATTCGATTTAAACCTTAATTTCAAACATATTTTAATCAGAAAGAATATCTGAAGCTGAACATAGTTGAAATATTAATATTTTATAGATAATTTCAAGGGAGATTGAAGAAGTTTCCATTAAATTAAAGCTACATACATATACTCACACATTGGCTTACCCAGTAATGTTTCCATCTCGTTTTAAAGCGTGCAAGCGCTCTGAAAAATAAAAGGTTTTCCCAAGGCCCCAAGCCCAATTAAAAGCACAATTACATTTTGATTTTAATCATAGTAAAATAAGCTTGTTTTTCATGTTTTATTTATTTGGGGGCTTGTTGTTGTTGTTGTTTTGTTTAAAGACTACAAAATACGCTATACGGTAAAATGGTATATCGCTTGCAGAGTCAGCAAATAAATGTTATTATAACCAACAGTGGTTGCAGTTTAATGTATAATTAATGTTTCTTGTTTTCTGTTTTATGTTTTTTCTCCTCCTCACATATATACCATACATACATATACACACGGATATACATACAATTATATTATTATAATCAAAGTCACGTACACGAAAAAATAGACATTATTAATAATGTTACAAAAAAAAGTGAATGAAACATTTTCGAGGCATCGAAAATTCTGCATTTATCCAGCTGCAACTGGGGCTGGCTAGCTAGGCTTGCTGCTCTTGGCTTATAGTTTTTCTTGTTTTTTTTTCTTATTTTTTTGCAAAAAGAGCACTTTTCAGACTACAAAATACCCTAAGAACCTTTTACTTGGAAATATATGGATTATACATAGATAATGGGGGACAAAAGGAAAAGAAAACGTAACGTAACGTAACATAACATGGAGTAGAGTTTGTGGGGGTTGTTGCTTGTTGTTTTAATAGTAGTAGTAGTTGCTGCTTGCTTCCTTGCATTCGTCGTTGAAGTAGTATAAGTAGTATCGTTTCTTGTACAACTTGCATCCGCTTAAGTGTTAAAACCATCCACTCAGCTGCCATTGGGATTGGGTTTGGATTGCTCTCCTCCCTCGCTGGCGTTCGTCTTAGTTGCGTGTCGCATTGGCCGCGTATATCTCCATCTCCTCGATCTTTTTCCTACGCTTCGTCAGCAGCGGATTGTTCGACTTGTCCAGCGCCTTGATTTGCATCTAAAAGGGGTGAGTATAGTAGAAATATTAAATAATCTTTCTATTTCAGGGAGTTTTAAGCCAAAGAAATTAAGAATCCTACATAACCTATTAATGCGGACTTAGAAATAAAAAATCAGTTTGAAATATTAACTCAGCAATTGAAGATGTCTTTTTATTCAGACGTTCTTTTTAATTTTGGTCCTTCGAGCCGGATACACACAGATATGAATCGAGCCCAAAGTAATCTTATCTTTCTAAACCATACTTTCGGACTTTGAAATAAAAATCAGCTTGAAATATTAACTCAGCAAATGAAGACGTCTCTTAATACAGTCTTTCTTTTTAATTTTGGTCCTTCGAGCCGGATACACACAGATATGAACCAAGCCCAAAGTAATCTTATCTTTCTAAGCCTATACCTTAGAGTTCCGAGTTAGTTTTTACAATTAGTAGAAACCAACGCGTGCCGTATAGTTGCTAATTACCCAAGCAAATATTATTTGTAATCATTGCTAAGATAAAACAACAGAACAACAAATTATGTAACTTGATTCTTATAAAAACAATTCATTCTTTCATATTTTGAATTTTAATTAAACTTAAAATTTAAATTTAAATTAATTGAAAACCAACTCATTCTTTCATATTTTCAATTTTCAGGTAAAGCGATTCTTTAGCTAATTTTCCGACTCTTTGGTAAGTTATTATCGAAAGAGCCTAAACGCAGCACTTCAAATCAAGGTTACAGCACTTTTTCACCTCAGCTCAAGCTCAAGCTCAAACCCACCTGATCGTAGTCCACGCGCATGGTGGCCAGCGAGCGCGTCATCTCCTCCTGCACCTCCGGCCAGGTCTCCTCGCCCTCCTTTAGCATCCGGCCCGTGCAGAGCGGCGTCTGCGGCACAGCATTGTACTGAGCAATCCACTTGTTGCGTATGACGTCCTGGATGCGCAACCGCTTGCTGGGATCCACATTCAGCATGCCCTTGATCAAGTCCTTGGCCGCCTGGCTGACGTTCGTCCACTCCGGATCGGGAAAGTCGTACTGGCCGGTTCGTATGCGCTTCTTCATGCCCGGCGAAATGGCCAGGCCGTGGTTGCTGTAGAACGGCGGGAAGCCGCACATGATGATGTACATGACCACGCCCAGCGACCAGATGTCACAGCTCTTGTCGTACTTCTCCGGGCCCAGAACCTCGGGGGCTGTCAAAAGTGAGTAGCAGAATAACAGCAATAATTAAGATATGTACATAATAGTAGGTAGCTCCCGTAGATTTCTCTAGAATTACATGAACCGTGCACAATGGCAATTGCACTTTCCCTAAGCGGCACAAGGCCGAATAAAATTAAAGAAAATGAATTAAAACAAAGTTCGTGTGCGAGAAACACGCACAGGAAAGTGCAGTGAGTGAGAAATTTGTCTAAATTTAAGCTTGAATCATCATAGAAACTTTTTTGTGTAAAAAACCAACTATTTTTAGGTCGTAAAAATGTGTTTAGTTGACTTAAATGATGTGGGTTTGATGGGGAGCAGTCGGAAAGCCATTTAAGCGCACTCACCCACGTAGTAGGGCGTGTAGCAGGGCGTCTGCAGCGTGTCATTGGTGAATGTCTCCTTGGCAAAGCCAAAGTCCGTGAGCTTGAGGATCGCATTTGGCTGGGAAGTGGTGTAGAGCAAGTTCTCTGGCTTGAGGTCGCGGTGCGCGATATCCCTGCTGTGCAGATAGTCTATCGCCGCACAGATCTCGTGCATTATCTGGGCCGCCTCCCGCTCCGTGAACGCGCCATCCGCCTTGTCCTGAATGCGCTGGAACAGCTCACCGCCCTCCATGCACTCCATTACGACCAGCAGGCACTTGCGGCCGCTGTACGTGTTCTCGTACACATCGATGATGTTGACAATGTGCCGGCAGCCGCTCACCCGCCAGTGCAGGTCGACCTCGCGGCGCGCCTTCTCGTTGTCCAGGAGCACCTTGAGGGCATAGTTCTGTTTGGTGCGGCGGTGGTTGCACTGGACCACCTTGCCGTTGATGCCCAGGCCCAGCACCGTGTCCGAGATCTCGTAGTCGTCCACCAGGGGGGTGGTCTTCGGTTGCCGTTGGTTCTGCAGCGAAAGCATTCTGGTATCTGGTCGGATCTCTAACTGAAAGAGATGGGAATTAAATGCAATTATTATTTGAAGATTCCAATCACTAGGGGTCATTAATCTCTTAATTTTTAGTGACTAAAAGGCAAATTTTTACATATTTTCAATGGTAGTTTCTCCTGTATTGTTAGTTCTATATTTTCTTAGTATTTTTCTAGTATTTACCATATTAAAAGGGTGGTTTTTTAATAATTAAACATTAAATACGCTTGCCAAGAAACTAGACAGGAAATTGAAAGTCTGATTAGTACTAACATTAATAATCCTTGTATGATTATGAGTAAAAGTGGCAAACATTTCTAAGAGTCTATAACATAGTTAAAAACTTTAATTAAAATACTAAGAAACCAATTTATAGCCTCTTCCGATAATGTATCGATAATATCGATAATGTCAATCGTGATTTATTCGTGAAAACTTCGCTTGTTGTTAGTGTTATTTCTATGAGGAGCTGAGCTAGACTAAGCTTTATCATAATACCCAATAATGAAATCGAAATCATTTATTAGAAATGGAATTCTATGGGGATTCCCTATCAATTGCCACTGTTCCCCTTTGTTTCATATTTTTCCATGTATTATTTTGGGATAAAAGCATGACATCAGAATTCAGAATTCAGAGCTCTGAGCCCGCACCTACGCTTAGCTTACAAGCTATTTTTGCCATAAATCATTCGCTGTGCCAGCACAAAAATAACAAAAAATGGGAAAATAAAAAGAAAAGTGGAAACAAGATAAAGACCGATAAAAACCGCAGCGGAAGTTAAAATAAACATGAACAAATATTGCGGAAACTCATGTGCTTGCTTTTTTTTTATGGAAATTTAAAACTGATCTCTTCTGTGATTTGTTCAAGTTATAGATAAAGAGAAACTTAAAGAAATATATAGTAAAAATAATATTTAAAAATAATCATTTTGAATGAAATAAAAACGTAATTTCCCAGATAATACAATATCCTTGACCAGCAAAAAGAGCTATTAAACTTCAATACCGAGTTTTCCGCCAGTGTAGCTATGGCATAGCTCTAGCTGTATAAGCTTTTTATACAAATTATATGCAGATCCAAAACCTCGAGCTACCGATCGATCTCTCGCACTCGATTCAAATTGCATGCAAATCGACTTACAGGCAGAAAAGCGGCGGAAAAATAAAGAACAACAGGCAGTCCCTAATTAAACCCACTCTCGCTGCATATTGCCTGGTTTTCCGGCGAAAATTAAAGCCGCACGGACGGCCGCCGCGGGATATTACACAATTTTTTACGGGGAAAACAGGCTGGCCTGCTTGGCCTGGCCAACAGGAAAACGGACGGTAGACGGTGGTAATTGCATATGTTCGACGAGGCTCTATCGGTTATCGCTAATATCGATATCGCCATAGGTGTAGAAGGGCGGTGGTGGCGGCGGGGCGGGGCAGTGGTGCGTTTGTGTGCGTGTGAGCTGGTGAAATTGATGCCCCCTCCCGATTGTTTTTGTTTATTTCGAGCACATTACGCATTGCCGAACGGAAAGTAAAAAAAAGAAAAAAAACGCTTCCGTTTCACGGAACGTTTTCTCCTGTAAAATTGGTTAATTAGCGCGTATTTACTGCCCACACACACACATCAGCACACACGGAACCCGCGCATTCGCACACACACTCACATTAACAAATGCAAACAATGCGTCATGTTTTCTCACAGTTAACTAGTATTTCCTAATATTCAGTCTTTTTCGGGCTCCACTGTACCGCTGTACGTGAGTACGTTTTTTTATCTTGTTATCGCTGGCCGTAACTTTTCGATCGGGGACTGCGCTGCTCGTTGGCACGGATTTTTCCTGGCCATGCGCCGCTTGGGTTTTTCCCCTGTGCATCTCCCCGGGCTTTTCGCATTATCACCTGCTGTTCAGCTGATCGGTATTTACCTTCGGGTATTTGTTTTAGCGTGCTATTAACGAACGAAAAAAAAGAACAACAACCCGAACCGAAATTTATAGTTATTTACGCTGGGTAGAGCTGGAACAGTGTTGCCAGATGGAAATGTAGCTTTCCCCCTAAAAATCTCAAAGAGTCGATATTTCCCCCTAAAAAATCCAGTCTTCCCCTTCAAAATTTAAAGAAAACTGTTAAATTCAAGTAATTAAAAGAAGAAATATCTTATTTTGACGTGGGAATATTGCAAAGCGAAAAAGTATAGGTGGAATAACAGTTCCAAGTATCTTAAAGGCGGATTCACAGAATGCGCCAACATCAGCTGGCAAAACTTTCAGGCAATAGGAAATTCGTGGGCAGTATTTAGTTATTTATTTATGCCATTTTAGGTGATTTCTGTGCTTAGCAATATTGATATTAAAATAAAGTGATTTTTTCAAAACTAAATCTAAGGGGAAAACCCCTGATCAGGGAACACTGAGCTGGAAATAAAATCGATTTCGCATTCTATGCATCGATATCACCTGTTTGTCTGGGACTATCGATTCAGTGTTGCCAATCGACTTATCGAACTAGCGAGAGCTCGAACTATTACTAGTTCCGAACTATCGATCTGCCTGTACTTTTCAAACAATTTGAATTTGGCTCCGTTACTTTTAATTTAATAAATAAATACAGTTTGTTTCTCTGCAATAGTTTGTATTTATTTTCTTGTAATTAACAATTAACTAAACAGAACTAATGAACAAAACAATATAGAATCTTAGCTTATTTTGATCTTATTCTCATTAAATTTAGAAACTGATGTTAAGTTTTATACAATACAAGCTTAAGATATGTGTTTTAAATTAAATGTTCCATGAATGAGCTTCGAATAAGTCAAATTATTTATCATTTACGATTATTAACTTATCTATATGTCATTCAATAAGGCGGGACATCGAGGTCATGACTCATCCATATGTACACCCTCGATCGGTACTACTTTAACTTTATATTGCCTTTTGACGATCCTCTGCTACGCGTAGTTGGCCGACCGGCACTCGTTCCACACCCGCTCCATTTCCGCCGAGTCGCCGAACTCGTGCGAGGCTATCACAGCGCTGTAGCTGTCCGGACCCTTGTACTTTGGCCGGTAGAAGCGGAAATCCTCGCAGTGCTGCAGAGGAATGCCCGCCTTCAGCGCCACAATGCCCAGGTAGACGTCATCGAAGCGAAACAGCGGAATATGGACGCTGGTCGCGTACAGCCGGAGCAGTGCCTGGCGGGAGAGCATAAAAGCGCCGGCGGTGACGTATGGGGGCCAGCGATCAAAGGGATACTCCTTCAGCGAGACATACCACTTGCTGAACTTGTGCCGCAGCGGCGAAGTCTGGAACACATGCCCGGCGAAGAGCATCTCCGGCTGGTGCGTCTTTCGCCCTCGGCCCAGGAACCGCAGCACATTCTTGGCCGAAACGTAGTAGTCGTCGTCCACGAACAGGTAGAAGTCGCTGCGATTAAACTGCTCGCTGGCCCAGCGCATTCCCAGCATGGTTTTCAGCGTATTGTTGAAGTACGCGTCCACGAAGTCCGCCTGCAGGATGTCGCCGTGCTCGCGCGACTCCCAGGCCACGTCCTTCTCGCTCTCGCCAGCGTTGCCCAGGACAAAGACGCGTCGTAGATGGACATCCGAGAAGCGGCCCTCGTAGCCCCAGGTACGCCGGATGGCCTCGCGTCTCCGCACATTTCCCACGGCGCTCTTTATCAGCAGCGTTAGGCGGGGTGGTTCCACTTGGACTTCTGCCGTGAATGCGGGCACTCGCAAATAGGAGTACTTGCCCACGCCCGAGGTGGCCGCGGTGGCGCCGTCTTCATTCACCGGGTAGTGGAAGTGGCGCTCAAAGTCCAGTTCGTGCAGGTGGGTGAGCAGGCCGCAATAGTCGACGAGCAGGATGAGGGGCAGGGCCAGGAGACATCGCAGCAGCAGTTTCAAGTGTTTATTTTGCATGTTTTCCGGCCACAACAACAGTGTGACCACAGGTGGTTTAAATCCTTTGGTATATTAGTATTAAATGGTATATTTCATACAAATTGTGGTATACACGGTGGAGACGGCATTTTGTATGGATAATTTCGCGGTCACACTGTCAAATCGGAAAGAGGAAGCATCGTTTATAAATTGGAATTTCTGCTAGCGCGCTTATTTTTGTATTAAATTTAAAGAAGTTGTGAAATTTACGAAATGTCTGAGGAGGTGGCCACAGCAGATGCAGCTGCTCCGCCAGCTCCCAGTGGCTCAAAGCTAACCAATGCGCAGAAAGCGCGAATCGAGCGGAATCAAGCGAAGGCCCAAAAGTTGCGAGAAGCCAAGCTTGTGGCCCATCCCTATAAGGATTTGGCCAGGTGAGTGCGTTCTTTTACGATGTCCGTCATGTTTCATAACCCTATTCTCCCTGCAGCAACAAGGATGGCGCCCATCCAGAGGCTGTATTGGGCAAAGGACAAACTGCCGTGATTAAGGTGCAGGGCACCAAGTACATTGACAGCGGCGGTGGCTTTCTGCTCGAGCAGCCTGTCCTGCCGGCCGGACCGGGGGCAGCAGCAGGGGAGAAGTCAGCCGAGGCTACGGCCACTGTTATCGTAGACGACGCCATTGCCATTCCGGTGCACTACGAGGAGTGCGCCGATTGCGGTGCTCCGTTCGTCGACTCCTACTTGTTCAACAACTTTGGGCATCCCGTGTGCGACAAGTGCCGGGACAACGATGACCGCCACGCCCTCATCACCCGCACGGAGGCCAAGGCGGAGTACCTGCTGAAGGACTGTGACTTCGACAAGCGTGAGCCGCCGCTGCGCTACATCAGCCGTAAGAATCCGCACAACGTGCGCTGGGGCGAGATGAAGCTGTACCTGCACCTGCAGGTCCTCAAGCGCGCCCTGGAGGTGTGGGGCAGCGAGGAGGAGCTGGTGCGCCAGCACGAGGGCCGCGAAGAGAAGCGCGAGGTGGGCAAGGCGCGCAAATACAACAAGCAGATGAAGCAGCTTCGCATGGAGGTGCGCAGCAGCGTCTACACCAAGAAGACGTACGCCATCCACGAGCACGAGTTCGGCCCGGACACCTACAACGAGGAGGAGGACAACTACACGCACACCTGCCTCACCTGTCCGTACAGCGAGACCTACGAGAAGATGTAGAAAGATGTCCTGGTATTATTGGAGTAATTATCACATCATAATGATGCGTTTATTTTTTTTTCTATTTAAGGTATACATATATATTTTCCATATCCATATTTTTTCGGCTGAAACATGAAATTTAAAAAATTATTTGAGTTCTAAACTACAAATATTTATAATTATTTAATAAGTGCACCGATTTTCCCGTTTGTAAGTTTATAGAATTTAATGTGAAGTGAATATCTGTCCTCAAACTGAATGAATTATACGAAATGCTTGAAGAAAACTGCACTTGATGTTTTTTTGACAAAGATATTCATTAGTGTAAAATATTAATATATTTATGCCGCTAAAAATCAGTTGGAAAAACAATATAGTTTTCGGAATTCGAATTCTCCGAAATGCGTTATTTCCGAGAATTTTGGTATATACGGTATTTTGCGTCTTTGATAGCCAACAGTCTAGTATTTTGTGCGGTATTTTACGCCAATAAGGGCCTAAAATCCCTTGCCATGCGCCAATGCACGTTTGGTATTTTGCGGCATTCGACGGACGGTCGCACGCGAGGTGCATATACCAAAAATCATAAACAAAATTATCCCCATAAACAGATAGCGCCGTTGCAAGCGTTCCCCACTGGCGACCCCAGATCTCAGTGCCACCGGAAGCGACAAGGAGGAGCAACAAGCAGGCAAGATGGTGGACGAACCCTCCGACGATGAGAACTCGGAGCCCACGCCCAAGAAGATCAAGCGGGAGTGGTCGAAGAGCTACTCGAACAAGGCCATGGAGATGATGAAGAAGATGGGTTACGAGAACGACAAGGGTCTGGGCAAGAGCAACCAAGGTCGCCTCGAGCCGATCATCGCTGTGCAGCAGGACGGACGTCGTGGCTTTGGCCTCAAGCTGGACACACAGTCGGCGGCTGGCCAGTGGGATCCCAACTGCGAGGAGCTGGACATACCAGAGCCGGTGCTCTGGCTGACTAACCTTGGCGGCGGTGCTTTGGCCTATACCATGGAACAGTTGCTGGGACATGTGGTGATGGGTCCAAAGAAGCGCACGCTCGACGGAGAGACTCTCTACTGCGACCCCGAGATCCTGCATCGCATCCTCGAGGCCAAGACGGTCTTCGACGATCTCAACGACAGCGAAAAGAGGCGGGCGCGCTCTCGCTGCAATCCCTTCGAGACCATACGTAGCTCCATCTTCCTCAATCGCGCCGCCGTCAAAATGGCCAACATAGACTCAATGTGCGACTACATGTTCACCAATCCCCGCGACACCGACGGCAAATCGCTGGTGGCTCCCGACGAGCTGCTGTACTTCACGGACATGTGTGCAGGTGAACCACTTTTTGTCCCGGCTATGTCTCTCTCATTAGTCTTCAATAAACTTACAATATTTCATTTTTTAAACAAGTTACAAGTCCTTGAATAAGATTTTGCGCCTTAACTAATTCGCCTTAACCCATCGTATTTTCTTATTTTTCGGGACAGGCCCTGGCGGTTTCTCCGAGTACGTGCTGTTCCGCAAATCCTGGGAGGCCAAGGGATTCGGCTTTACGCTGCGCGGCGCCAATGACTTCAAGCTGGAAAAGTTCTTTGCCGCCTCGCCAGAGTCCTTTGATGCCTTTTATGGCGTCAAGGAGGATGGCAACATATTTGACGAGTCCAACCAGGACTCGCTGAACGAGTATATCCGCCGCCATACGCCGCAGGGCGTTCACTTTGCCATGGCCGACGGCGGCTTCTCGGTGGAGGGACAGGAGAATATCCAAGAGATCCTCTCCAAGCAGCTGTACCTCTGCCAGTTCCTTACCGCCCTGAAGATCCTGCGCGAGAACGGCAGCTTCGTCTGCAAGGTGTTCGACCTGTTCACACCGTTTAGCGTCGGCCTGGTCTATCTGATGTACAAGTGCTTCCACCAGGTGGCCATCATCAAGCCAAACAGCAGCCGGCCGGCCAATTCGGAGCGCTACCTGGTCTGCAAGTACAAACGCCCGGATGCGGAGACGGCAGCGATTACTGGCTACCTAAACGCGGTGAATCACATGCTCAACGAGGAGTCGGAAAGCGACGCCGACGTCCAGGAGATCTTCGATGCGAAGGAGCTGGCCGCGGACGAGGACTTTCTGCGCTATATCATCGATTCGAACAATGCCATTGGCAAGAAGCAGATTGTGGGCCTGCAGAAGATCGCCGCCTTTGCCCAGAACCCGGAGCTGAAGGAGACGCGGCAGTCGGAGGTGCGTCAGGAGTGCCTCAAGCGCTGGAACCTGCCGGACAAGCTGCGCCAGGCGCCCGAAGTCAAGCCGACGGAACGTCTGCTCGAGGAGCTGCTGGCCGACTGGGCGCAGGATCGCACCTGGATGAATCTGGCTGCCGCCGAGCTGAATGGCGTGGCGATGCTGGACAACGCCGTGCAGAATGTGCCCGACTGGTACTTTGTGCCCGTCGGCCGCGAGGAGACCAATATCAACGCCTGCACCCTGTTCCTCTGCCGTTCCCGTGGCAACCTGCTGCGCTACACGGAGCACAAGAAGTGGGAGCTGGTAGAGACACCGTTCGAGGTCCAGCCGCGCTCCATCTTCTTCGGCCAGATCGTGTACGAGTTCTACGGCGAGGGCCGGACCATCCAGCGCGTGGCGGCCCTGCACATCATCGACGGCATCTGCTTGGGCGGCATCGATATCCGGCGGCGTCCGTTCCGCGAGCGGGTCAGCATGTGCGACAAGTACGCCCGCAGCCTGAACAAGCCGTACCGCAAGGAGCGCACGTTCGGAGCCCTGCGCAGCAAGCCCTTCTTTCCGCTGCGCGACTTGGACGAGTTCTTTGCCGATATGCGCCGCTACGTCCTCAAGGACAACTCCAAGCGCTTCGGCTATGCGCTCGACGACAACAAGTTCTTCGTGCCCGGCGGCCTGCTACTGTTCCGCGAGCTGACCACCAACTATGTGTCGGCGCACTCCCGCTCCCGCAACCAGCTGTACTACTTCAATGTGAAGAACAAGGAGTCGTACTTCAAGGACCAGATACCCAGCAAGAAGGCCCTCGAGATCTTCGCCTCGTTCCGCTACAGCTACTGGGGGCGCCTGCTCTGGAAGTGGACGGACCTGCGCCAGGTGGATGAGTTCGCCACCGAGGAGGATCCCCAGATCCTGTACCGCGCCGATTTTGTGCAGTTCATTTCGCACAAGATGGGCCACTGTTAGGGCCCACCCCTTCCCAAAAAATAAGAAGAAAAAACGTAGCCCTAAGCCTTAACTATACATACGCATATGTGTTTTTTTTTTAATTCCCCCGCAAGGATTTATCTGGGGGTTTTACAACAGATCCTGCATTTTACTTATTCGATTTAAGTACTTAGTGCGCAGGAACTGATGAATAATGCTATTATTCCTTATTTGACGTTCACAACATACATTTATTTGTAATCATCAATTGTCATAAGTCGTCGTCTGGCCGATTGTTTTATTTCTAAAGATCTTACCAAAGTTACCAAGTCTTTTATTCCCGGTTTTGGGGCTACAACATGAGCAGATAATTCCTGGTGGACACAGAACCCGATTGTTATCGGGGGCGAGCGCCAGCTAATCGTCGTCATATATAAATATTATTACTTGTAATCGCGTACCGAGGAAGCCAACTGCAATCTAATCGTTGAATGTCTTTTGCCATCGTCCGTCCCTCAGCAGTTTGTTATTAGTCTTGTAACAAACTAAATGCACATTTTCGATTGAAATTTTAGTTACCTACCGATTAGCTACCAAAGCCAAAAATGTAAGGCCTATTTTTAATGCCCTTGCAGGGGGTATTATAGTTTTTCTTGTAGTTTTACTCCCTTTATTTACAGAAAACCTTTTTTTGTTTTCCTATAGCTATTTACATATAGGCCCGGAAGTGAGCAATATTTAGATTTAACGGCATGTCAGTTCATATAAGGTCACACTTTAAATATAACTTGACAAGCTGTCAAAATCCAAGTAGGACCAGAGAGTCAAACGCCGATTTCGGCCCTATAAATAGGCCAGCTGGGCCAGTGATCAGCGCACTCCGTCTTCACCTGCCGTTGGATGAACGGCCCTAATTATTTATTTATGTTTGTTCTTTATTTCAAATCATTCATTAATAAAATGTCCAAGAGGGGACTTATCTTTTTTGCTATCGTGGCAAAGTTTAGGTCCAAGTGTCCTTTTTTCATTTGTATTATTTTTGTTAATTTAATTTCGCCTCCAAATAATTATAAATAGACCGCAAAGAGTTGGAAGTCTGGCTTAGGCAGCTCCGTGAGGTCCTAGATCCACAGGCTCTTCATATTAATTTACTCTTTTATTATTTTTTAAACAGTTTTGCCTTTGCTTCACCTTAATAATTCTTCATCTGGCATCTGGCACATCCAGAGGATACTAATTATTTATAATTTATTTCTTTTATACATATTTTGCTTCACCTTAAGCAGATTCAGCAAGGGAATAAAGTCTTCTCCGCCAATGGAGTCCTCGAAAAGGATCACGGAATCGTTGTTGTTGGCTTTGGCATTGATTGTGAACTGCCCAGGAAGTCGATACAGGAAATATCCGCCGAAGAATTCGACTTGTTCATCGTAAAGTGAAATAATCATAACTAAGCCAAATAAGCCTTAAATTCAATTCGGAAAGCGTTTCTATGTTAGTTTTTATCAGGCTAATAAATCTGTTTATAAACTTAAGAAATTTACAAAAATTAATTTTTTGACAATTTTGACAATTTTACTGATGTAACCCCTTTCTAAATTTTGAAAAATTGTCCAAATTTTTTTTTTTTCGAATTTTATCATTATTTTACTATTAATGAATTAAGATTTTAATTGCGAATCGGGAAATGTATGACATTTGGCAATTACCCGCTTTTTGGCTTCGTGATGCTTCCAAGAAAGCCTCAAATATGCCTCTATTTGGGGACTTTGAATATATGTCTATCGCTGTTTTTATACCCCTGCAGAGAGTATATTTCCTCATATCGATAAGAACAAAATGCCGGCAGTAAATGGCCAGTTTCTGGAGAGGAACAGGCGCCGGCACAACCTAAATGGCCTATTTCTGGAGAGGATCAGACCCTGCCGGCTGTAATTGGGCAGTTTCTGGAGAGGATCAGTCCCTGTCGGCTGTAAATGACAATTTTCTGGAGAGTATCTGGCTAAAAACCCTCTGTACCGGAGTTTCATTACCTGGCAAACAGACCTGTTAGAGAGAGGAAGAGTTTTTCTGCGCTTAAAGTTAATATAATAGTTTTAAGCTAGAGAGAAAGAGAGCCAGAGAAATCCCATAAATGTTATAATAAAGTTAGGCTGAGTGTTCAGCGTCTACCATCTGCAATTTCTGCTCGCCTTGTATTTCATTCTCATGGATGGGTATATTTGAAGGAAATTGGATAAAAATTGGATGGAAACCCCACAGTTAGGGGTTTTGGGTACCAGGCGAACAGAAATACTAGATAGAGGATAAGTATTTCTGCTCTTGAAGTGGATCGGGTGGATGGTGTGGGTAGTGTGGATAGTGGGTGACATCTCTCGAGAGGCAAGAGAGATGTCAGCCACTATCCACACCATCAACCCGGGTTGCATACGATCCACATAGGATCCACATATGATCCACATATGATCCACATATGATCCACTTATGATCCATATATGGTCCACATGCGGTCCACACATGGTCCACACATGGTCCACACATGGTCCACACATGGTCCACATAGGACCCACACAAGTTCCACATATGTCCCACACAGGTTCCACATATGGGCCACACCATCCACAGAGAGATCCCCGAGAGAGAGAGAGAGAGCCAGAGAGATCCCACAGAGAAAGAGCCAAACTGTTATAAAAATGTTAGGCGCAGAGTTCAGCGTCTACCTACTGCCATTTCTGTTCGCCTGGTATTTCATTCTCATCCATAGGGAAATTTGAAGGAAATTGGATGAAAATTGGATGGAAACACCACTGTGTGGGGTTTCAGGTACTAGGCAAACAGAAATACTAGATAGAGAACGACTTCTCCTGCGCCTAAACTTAATATAACAGTTTTAAGCCAGAGAGCGCCCAAAAAACTCTTATAATAAAGTTAGGAGAAAAATTCAGCGCCAACCAGCTGCCATTTCTGTTCGCCTGGTATTTCATTCTCATCGATGGGGAAATTTTACAGAATTTGGATGGAAATTGGCTGAAAATACCACAGTTTGGGGTTTCAGGTACTAGGCGAACAGAAATACTAGATAGAGAACGACTGCTCATGCGCTTAAAGTTAATATAACAGTTTTAATTCAGAGAGCGCCCAGAAAACTGTCATAATAAAGTTTGGAGAAAAATTCAGCGCCAACCAGCTGCCATTTCTGTTCGCCTGGTATTTCATTCTCATCGATGGCGAAATTTTACAGAATTTGGATGGAAATTGGCTGAAAATACCACAGTTTGGGGTTTCAGGTACTAGGCGAACAGAAAAACTAGATAGAGAACGACTGCTCATGCGCTTAAAGTTAATATAACAGTTTTAATTCAGAGAGCGCCCAGAAAACTGTCATAATAAAGTTTGGAGAAAAATTCAGCGTCAACCAGCTGCCGTTTCTGTTCGCCTGGTATTTCATTCGTGGTGATATGTAAAAATATACTTTCTGCAGAATTTTTCCTAGAAAAGAAACATATTTATATTTCCGATTCGCCCGTTTTTCCCATACGAATAAATAACAAGTCCCAGAAGTATGCTGTGAAAATATCTTCGATTTATTTAAAATATTTAAACATGCAATACTAATAATAACATTGATTTTCCTCTTATAACAAATAATTATTCTATTCTTAAAGTAAGTTAACATTGCTAGCTGACATTTCATATTGTTCTTATAATTTATTAAGCCTAACCTACATAGTTTTTTGTGACCCAGATATATTTGTATATAGTAATTAAATCCTGGCTCCTTTTTACTTGATTTTTAAGGCAATATTTCTTGGTCGTCTTGGCCTGGCTGGCCACTCTGGCCTTATGCATGCCCAGTGTTGGGTTTCCTCCGGTCTCGCCATTTACTGCCGGCAGAGCCTGATCCTCTCCAGAAACTGACCATTTACAGCTGGCACTGCCTGATCCTCCCCAGAACACGTCATTTCTGTTATTCTGTTATTCTGTTGTTATTTAGCAGTTTTGCGAACAGTTCAGGAAATACAAAGTGATATTTCTGGTCGCCTGGTACTTTGTTCTTATCGATATGAGGAAATATACTCTCTGCAGGGGTATAAATATAGCTATAGACATAGATTCAAATTCAAAAATTGAAATTAAGGCAAGTATGGCTTAGTTATGCTTATTTGAAACTTTGATTTTGAATACTTTTTTAAGGTGATTATTTGCACATATTTCAGGTCTTCTTTTTAGCATATGACAGCCAAAAAGCCAAATAGCGCTAAAAGTCATGTATATTCCGATTCGTCATTAAAATCTTAATTCATTAATTGTAAAATATTGAAAAAAAAATCGGAAAAAAAAATTTTGCCCAATTTTTCAATATTTAGAAAGGGGTTACATCAGTAAAATTGTCAAAATTGCCAAAAAATTAATTTTTTTTAATTTCTAAAATTTATAAGCAGATTTAAAAAACCTGATAAAAATTAACAAAGAAACGCTTTCCGAATTGAATTTAAGGCTAATTTGGCTTAGTTATGATTATTTCACTTTACGACGACTTCCTGGGCAGTCCACAATCAATGCCAAAGCCAACAACAACGATTCCGTGATCCTTTTGGAGGACTCCATTGGCGGAGGAGACTTTATTCCCTTGCTGAATCTGCTAAAGGTGAAGCAAAGAAAAAACTGTTTAAAAAATAATAAAAAAGTAAATAAATATGAAGAGCCTGTGGATCTAGGACCTCATGGAGCTGCCTAAGCCAGACTTCCACCTCTTTGGGGTCTATTTATAATTATTTGGAGGCGAAATTAAATTAACAAAAATAATACAAATGAAAAAAAAGACACTTGGACCTAAACTTCGTCACGCTAGCAAAAAAGATAAGTCCCCTCTTGGACATTTTATTTATGAATGATTTGAAATAGAGAACAAAAATAAATAAATAATTAGGGCTTTTCACCCAACGGCAGGTGACCACTGGCCCGGCTGGCCTATTTATAGGGCCGAAAGTGGCGTTTAGGTCTCTGGTCCTACTTAGATTTTGACAGCTTGTCAAAGTGTGACCATATGCCAAATACAAGTCCCTAAGCGCAATATTCAATTTTGTTTAATTGCGACGATAATTTTTTCGGCACAGAAAGGAAGTCTCATACCTAGAACGTTGAACTTTAACAAACGATTCTAGAATCAGAATTGCAAGCTTCAAAGATATTTAAAGGTATTTAAAATATTACATTTCTCTTTTTCCCATTTTGGAGGTAATTTTAAGTTATGTTTTTAAGGAGGTGAGGCTTCCTTTTGAGTCAGAGGCTAGATCGCATTTAGAAAACGTTCATAAAAACATATTTTGTTGGGTATCTTTTGTGACTTACCTAGAGTAACCGAGTTATAATCGCTAGAACCAACTCTGTTCCTCGGGGAGATGTCAGCAGCAGAAAGTTGCATTCGCTGGCCCTTGCAGCTTAATTAATCACCCGATAAATGGCCGGAGAGCGGACTAAGGACTATGGACTGTGGCCTCCTCCGTACTGTTTACAGTTGGACAAAAAAGTAAATAGTTGAACGTTCCGCACTTCTGCAATTCACGCCACACACACACAGGATCCGGAGGAGTACATGGCCGGGACGGGAGGCAAAATGCCACTGACATGCGCCAGTAATTAACGTCCCATTTTGGGTTAGATTATCCATGAATAATTGGGAATGACGATGGTCGCGCTTGTCGCACCGGAAGAAAAATGCCAATAAATTATTATACTTAATTCATAATTATTAAATTATTTATTAAGCATTCAAAATGCATTGTCATTAATTTAAGGAAATTTTGGGAAAGTTATAGGTCATTGAATAGGACCTTTTGGTTTGATTTAATTTGATTTTCCTCTAATAAAAGCTCATTAGTTGCCTTGACAGCTGTCAAACTTGGCAAAATAATAAATGCATGCAAAAATAAATTTAAATAAATGAATAAAAATTAATTTAAATCACATTTTCGGCGGTGCAATGGCCTGTCGGTGGCAGCTGATAAGTTAGGTGCAACTGTAATGGATGGAGGAACGGCATCGGTTGGCTATGGAATGGTTAGAAGGTTGCGACTGGGACTGGGACTGGTATTGGGATTGGGATTGAGCGGACGGAGTGGCGCAACTGCACCAGATTGATGATGGCCGGCTAAGTGTAGTCCCCCCCCGGACATCATCATCGGGAGTGAGTGTTTTTGGAGACTGAAAACTTTGCTAATTGCTTTTTGGCCACGGCTACAGCGATGGCTACTGCAAATGCTGTTGACGACGACGACGACGGAGTACGGAGTCCGTAGTCCGGAGTGGCCCCTTGCCACAGTTACAGCATCCGAAAAATTGTAGTTATCCATTTGCAGTTGGAGTTGCCAGGCACATTGGCCTGGAAATGGAAGTAAAACGGGCTTAAGAATGAATTTTTAAGATTAAAAAAAATCCAAAATTTTGTTTTATATTTTACTGAACAGAGAGAATTATGGGGTTCGGAAATTGAGAATCCGGGTACTCAAATTCGTACTATTCTTATTTTGAGTACGGATTTTTTAAAAACTCCTAGATTAAGTTTTTTTTCCTTACTTTGAGACCAAAAAAAAAATTCAAAATGAATACAAAAGTACTCACACCAAAATTAAGTACAAATATTCCTGAATTGAAATGGTTTTATCCTTAAATTGAGTACGTCTGTACTCATGGGCGGTTTTTGGTTAAATGTATTTTATAACAATATTTATTTATTATTATTATTTATTACTTAATATATATTTTTCCTATACAAATATGGCTTGTGGTTCTTTTAATATATTTTATATATTTTTTTATAAGTAAATCTCCTTCATATTATATGGAAAATTACCCTAAAAACCCCTCAAAATGTTCTGTATTATTTCTAGCTATTAATTATGGCTTCTAGCTTAGTTTTAGACCAATGTTTAGGGTGATGCCATGTCCAGGCAAGCTGCTCATCCCCATTCCCATCCCCATACCCGTTTTTGTTGCCCATTTAATTGTGCTTTTTTGGCTCAGCCTACGATTTGTGTGTGCCGACTCAGCAGAGAATTAATTACACACACAGCGAGTCTAGCTCGAGAGAGAGATAGTTTCGCACTTTTGTGTTTTATACAAAATTCTGCACTTTTGCCCAGCATCTTCGGATGTCAAAACAAATTTTTGCAAAATGTGCCATTCATTTGTTATGGGGGATTACGGAGGAGCTGTCGGCTCAGCTCCCTGGAGGGCAGGCGGCACATGAGACCAGGACTCTCTGGCAGGATGCTGGAACCTGACCGCTGCCCAAATGCAAATGTCATTTTGTGGTCATTCGAATGAATAAACGAAATTAAATGCAAAGAATTGGGCTAAAAGCAAAAGAGTTTGACTGGCAGTCGAAGTCAAAGTCCACCCCCTCGGCTCGGCTCGGACCTGTCCCGTCCCCTTAAACCATGTGGGACCACACATGATTGACAGCAGCCGGAATCGGCATCGGAATCGGAATCGAACTGGAAAGGCCATCTGTGAATCGATATGCCTTCGGAAAGATTACCCCGCACACTTGCTGACCAGTGTCATTATGATTTAGAGCCTCGAGAGCCATGAGTGGGCTTCGAGGAAAAGAAAATAATCAAACAAATGGAGAGTCAAAAGACCAAGGCGTACATATACGAATCTGACACTTGTTTCCCAAGTGACAAACGGGTGCGAGTTCCCTTTTGTTGTTTATTCAAATTGATATCGGAATAAATTTGTTTGTTTTATGAGCAAAGATAATGCTGAAATGTTTACCAACTCGGCAAGAGAAAATTGAACTCCCTGACTTGGGAGTAATTATTATATTTATGCACATATTTCAGGTCTTCTTTTTAGCATTTGACAGCCAAAAGGCTAATTAACGCTAAAAGTCATGTATATTCCGATTTGTCATTAAAATCTTAGTTCATAAATAGTAAAAGATTGAAAAAAATCGGAAAAAAAATTTGTCCAATTTTTCAAAATTTAGAAAGGGGTTACATCATTAAAATTGTCAAAATTTGACAAAATTTTTATTTTTTTTAAATTTCTCAAATTTATAAGCAGATTTATAAACATGATAAAAACAAACATAGAACAGCCTTCTAAATTAAAAATAAGGCTGTTTTAGCTTAGTTATGATTATTTTTGTCTTAGAATTTTCCAAAAAATTATCATATTTTTCGAAATATATTTTTGAACTAAAAAATGTCGAAATTGGAGGTCTTCTTAAGAGCCTCTTATAGCCAAAATGGGAGGGACAGCCAAAAGCCGTATAATTTCCAAATCACCATTAAAATCTTTATTCATTAATAGTAAAAGATTGAAAAAAATCGGGTACCTACCTTACTTATAGGAGTCATTATTATTATTATTATTCATTTAATTCGTCGAAAGATTTTTTTTAAAAAATATTATTAAAGGGGTTTTCTTGCAGAATTAAAAGAAAGCCCATAAATTAAATTGACCCCAGCATTCAAGGGTCTTTAATTAATTAACATACAGCTTAGTGTGGAAGCAATAATTTGTATAAATAATTATTTATTATTTTCTAGATACTTTTGGTAGAAAAAAAAGGATTATTTAGTATCTATAATTTGTCTTGGGGAGTTCTTATACAAAAGACAGCTAGCTGTGATTTTAGGACTTAAACTTTAAAACATATTTGAAGTTTATGCTCAAAAAATATTTATTTTTCAGGAGTTATAGAGTTAGCATTAAGTAAATCAAATTAGGCAAAATAATAAGAGTTTATTCAAAATTTTTTAGGTATTTTTAAGGACTTGCTGTTATAATTTCTTCAAAGTTTTAGTTTAAGGGGTCTTGATCTTGTCTTAAGTCTTCAAAAGGGTCTTAATTATTTCCAAATTCATGTCTCCTTCTGCGTATTTAATTCTAGAAAAATAAAATAGTAAATAAATACCTTGAATTGATCCTTTTCAGGCTATCCCATTAAAGTCCTTTGTAACTGCTCGGAACTCTGAACTCTTGGCCCCGTTGATTGAGGTCATTTGCGAGCGTAAACGTGTGAGTCGCTTCGAATTAAGAGTTTCTCCCAGCGCCCTTCGACTGGGACAAGTTGCTGCTCCTCCTGGAGAGCTAGAGAGCTGGCGTGGGGTGGTTTCTTGGGTTTTTGGCCAAAGTGGCAGGGCGGACACACACATTCGATTAGCAAAGGGCGCCCTCCTTTCCCGAAACTCGATGAGTTTTATTAGTAAATAATGGCAAATCATTTGCCAGTTGACACTCGGCGAAGGACACGTAAGGGAATGTCACTAACAGGACCCAGAGTCGACTGCTAATGAGCGCCATTAATGAGCGCTATTTTTCATTGAAAGGACAATCAGCGGCGTGTGTGTGTGTGTCCTTTCGGCGTAATGGGCCACGAAATCTCTTGGGTATTTAAGCGTCCAAAATGTTGCAAAGACGGCAATGACAGCAGGTGCCTCCATACATGTGCATATCCTTGTACATATCCTGGCACACACGCACACACACACGGCCCCATGAAAATTTAATACGAATTGCTGAGAAGAAAGCAAAGAATTCGTAATTAAATTAACCATTTGCCGGCGCCCTCCGCCTCAGTCTCTTACCCTCGTGATGGTCCTTTGTTTTTTGCTTTTGCTTTAAATTAAATATTTTTGCCTTTTCGCAGCGAGTAGTCCCTTCCGGGATGATGCGGACGGATCCTTCTCGGATGCGGCGTTGAGTGGGTCAGCGGCAAGGAAACCTCAACAATTTCCACTCACGGTGTGCTCCACGGTGCCAGAGGCCCGCACTCAATCAGAGCCTGTCTTGTCCGGCAGAGAAAATAATTAAAGGTTACTTGAAAATATAAAAAATTAATTAATTCTTAATTACATTTTATGAAATAAATTAAAAATAAATCATTTTTAATACAATTTCTTTACATATTAAATAAATACTCCAAAAAAGCCATAAAATATTCTAAATAAAGTTCAAAAAGTGAATTTAAAAATATTTTACTTTAGAAACTAGGAGTTTCTGTAATTTTCCATTAATTTAATTTATTTCCAGTGCACAGTTCTGGACCTCAGGTTCGGTTTTTGGTTCCAGGTCGAGTGCTCCGAGGTTGAGGTTGAGCTTGGGAGTCCCAGGTCCACTACGACACTCTGGAGAGAAGTGCGGAATGAAAAATCGACTTGCAATTAGCAAACATGAAACATGACTGCTCCCCAGCCCACTCCTGCTCCTCCTGCTCCGGCTCCTGCCTCCGGGGAAGAGGAATGCGTACAGACACATCCTGGCTGTGCTCTGCGTGTGTGCGTGTGTGTGTGTGTCTGGAGCTGCAGGAGCTGGCTCCAGGAGCTGGCAGCGTTGTCAGCATGGTTAATAAGTTACTTTCGAGATACTTTATTACTTCCTTGGTGGTGAGCGACAGCTGTGCGGAGGCAGGTGGCGGGGGGCTGGGGCGGCACAAAGGGTTGCTACCCCTTTCGCCAGAGTCCCCAACCCCAACCCCTTAACCTTGGTGCCTTCCCTGTCTGTGCGTGAGTGTGTGCAGTTTTTTAATTTATGCGATTTTTGACTGCCGTCGCCCTCAGCGTACGTATACGTGGGATAGGGGGTGGGGTAGGGGGTGGGGTAAGGGGTTCGGTAAGGGGTTGAGTAATGGGGTTGGGGCCAGTGACAACAGTGCCTGGCACAGTGGCAAGTCTCCATTACCCTTAATTTTATTATATTTAATTAGAAGTTGGAATTAGCCAGCATTTGTGGAAAAATCCTTAAAAAAACACTAGAATTCCCAACTGGTTCTAGTCTCAATAAGCACATAATGAATTTAAGGTAATACTTATATTAAATATCTGCGGCAATAAATTATATTTAATTAGAATTTGGAATTAGCCTGCATTTGTGGAAAATTCTTAAAAAACACTAGAATTCTCAACTGGTTATAGTCTCAAAGGGCAAATAATGAATTTAAGGTAATAATTACTGATGAACAAAAAAGCTATCTGGGGAAATAAATGACAAAATCTGCTGGTTTTTGATTTTTTATGTATAATTTAACTCAAAATTAATTCAATTTAGTTCGGTTATTAAGTAATAAGGTTGGTAATTTATTTAATTTTTAATTAAAGGTAGCCTTACATTTTTACTTAACTGAACCTTTTATTTGAACGATTTGAACTTTTTATTTGTAATTCCAAAAATGTACAACCAAGACATTTATTTTTAAAATTTTATATTAAAATTATAAAAAAAATGTAAACCACTGTGCAGGTAAGCCCTTTCTCTTATCTAATTTACTTTAAACTCTAAAAGTTTATTATTTCGAAAGGTCTGTTGTATTTCCCACTTTACTTCTTTCACCAAAACAATTTAATATATTTTTTTTTTACGATTTTCGCCCCACTGTGCAAGTGCCACCCTTTTTATACCCTTGCAGAGGGTATTATAATTTTGCCATGATATTTGCAACGCAGTGAAGGAGGCATCTCCGACCCCATAAAGTATATATATTCTTGATCAGCATCGCCAGCC
>VNJW01011917.1:0-24719 GCA_008042615.1 Drosophila auraria
TTTTCAGCATATTCTTATTTCTTTAGCACGCAGTATATATGTCGGAACGGTCGAAATCGGACCACTATATCCTATAGCTGCCATAGGAGTGATGGCGAAATTAATGTACAAAAATTTTTAATTTCTCTGTTTTTCAACGAATTTCTATAAATTTCGAGATATAGTCATTTTTTATAGTTCTAGAATTACGGTTTTAATTTCATTAAGATCGGACAACTATATCATATAGCTGCCATAGAAGGGATCCGTCGATTTATATGAAAATGTAAAATTCTACATGTAAAATGTAAAATTCTACATGTAAAATGTAAAATTTACAAAATTTACATAATTTGACATTTTTTTTTTGGTAATGCCAAAATGGATCGATTTTCAATGATCCAATTGCTGACTGCAAGGGTATATAAACTTCGGTTTACCGAAGTTAGCTTTCTTTCTCGTTTTTATTTTCATTCATATGTATTAAATACATCTGTGCGGGTGTCGGATAAATGACATTAGACATTACTCGCCGCAGATTCTTAGATTCTTAGATTCTCCGCTTCGCGGAGAGCAAATAAAATTATTCAAATGCACAGATCCCTACTCTCTGAACGGCAATATTTTATAAACGCTATAAGGCTATGAAACCAACTCCCAAACTCCCTTAAAAATATTAGAAGTGCAGCGCAGTTTGAAGAAAAACTTAATTCGCACTTTAAAGATAATAGCATAACATAAAAACAAAGCGATACTAGTCTTAACTTTAATATAAGTATAATTAAAATTCGATGTAGTACTTAAGTAAGAACAATGATTTCAAATTAACTTGTCCTGTGTGACTACCGCATTAAATTATAAGTTTTATACTTATAGCGTTAGGAAGAACTTTAAATAAAATTAAATTATATTAAGTTAAATTAAATTAAATGTTTTCCGAGTTTCGAAACTTGGATTCGAACCGGTGCAATCCAAAACGAAATTTTTGTTTCAGATTTTACGTTATTATACCCGGTACCCATAGGGTCCAAGGGTATTATAAGTTAGTGCCAACCGAGAATGTATGTAATGTCTCCGACCCCATAAAGTATATATTCTTGATCCGCATCACCAGCTTATTTGATTTAGCCATGCCCGTCTGTCTGTCTGTCCGTCTGCCCGTGTTGGTAAACAGATCTCAGAGACTATAAAAGCCACCAAATTTGGGGACAGCATTCTAATCCGTTGCACGCAGATCAAGTTTGTTTTAACATTTGGCCAAGCCCACTTCCGCCTCCGAAAATCATCAAAAACGTTATATAAGCTATAGTCGTAATATTTGATTTAAAGTAAATACAAAAACTAAACAAATAGCATTGTGCGGTCGTTTCCTGAAAAGTTGAGTAGAATCGGATAAAAAACTTGGGAGTTATTAGGCAATAAAGTGGGAATTTGAAGATAGGGTCTACCAGACACCTCATGCTTGCTGCATGTAGCCGATCGGGTCGAGGGTTCCATCCCAGGCGCAGGCGAAATGTTCTTACTTATTTTTCTTTAACATTTATACCCATAGGGTAAGTTAGTGTCAACCGAGAATGTAACAGGCAGAAGGAGGCATCTCCGAACCCATAAAGTGTATATAGTCTTGATCAGCATCACCAGCTGAGTCGATTTAGCCATGTCCGTCGGTCCGTCCGTCCGTGCTGGTAAACAGAACTCAGAGACTATAAGAGCTCGAGCCACCAAATTTAGTGCAACATTGGAATCTTTTGCACGCAGATCAAGTTTGTTTTAAAAATCATAAGAATCGTTGTATAAGCTGAAGTCGTGATTTTCGGCTAAGGTAAATAGATAAGTAGATAACTAGGCACTCCCAGACGTTTTTTGAAAATTTGAATGTTGTTTGAAAAACATGAATGTTATTAAACGGTAAAGTTTCTGTGTATGCACGTGCGTGTTGCTCAACATGTTTCTAGCAACATTTGTCGACATTAGTCAATATTTTGTTTTTTTCATGTGCAGTTTAATTTTACCGACAACGCTTTGGGTACCAACGCTTGAGATACCCACAGTCGGTCACACTCGACTTACTTACTTGTTTAAGGATGAATATTTATTTAAACAAAAAATTACTTCTTATTTAATTTTTAAGTTTTCAAATCGGCACGACGGCCATGTTTGATGCATGGATCAAAACCATTAACACTTAATGGGACTGCCTTCTTATTATGTATTCATATTTTTTTGCCTAGAGAATTTATATAAAGTTCGATAGCAATATACCCGCAGAACTGAACGGGAACCCATATCTTATTATATGGTTTATTTTTATTTATATACTTAGCTTAACAAATATATGTTAGAATAGTACTTTAATTCTAAACAACATGGTTTTGAACAACAAATAAAATAGATTTCAATTCATACGATTCAAGACACAAGTAGTACATAAGTACAAGTACATAATATATGTGTAATAACATCAAGGGATACAGCAAATAACATGATGTGATTTACAAAAATATAACTATTACTAAAAAAACTCTAAAGGGGCATAATTTGATCTGCATATGGGCAATCGTAAAGGACGAAAATAATGAGTAAAGCAATATTAACAAAACGAAAAACAAGTTGAGAGTCAATCAGGCCAAGAAGAAGCTTGTGGACAAAGATCACCGCGCTGCAAACACGGCGATGATGTAGGGACCGTAGGTCAATTAACTTAAGTCTATAACAGTAGCTCGGCAAGAATCTATCAGAATCCCAGTTTAAATTCCGAAGGGAAAAGATAAGAAATGGCATCTGAACAGATTCAATTAGATCTTGTTGTTCTTTTTACTGCGGGCTCCACACACAGGAACAATACTCTAAGATTGGTCGAACTAGGGATACATACAGAGTTTTCTTGGTATAATGGTCATTAAATTTTTTAGACCATCGCTTAATAACTACTAAGACACCTTTAAATGTATTAACCACGGCAGCATTGCTTCTATCCGATCGAGTATACGATTCCCCAAATAGTAGGAGACTAGAGTTAACATTTAGAGTAAATAAGAAATATACGATTTATCGAACACCATATGAGGTGTCATCATGTGAAATTCGATTTGAGTATGGTAGGCAGATCTTGACACCATCGGCACACATTAGAAGTATGAGTTAGAGTATGTGATTTCTATTTTTAAATAGAAAAAAAAAAGCTTAAGACGGATTTTTGTTCACATGCTTATGCGTTCTCTAAATATGCCAATATCTTATAAATTCACTCTGCATTGTTAAAAAGGCGAAGGCCTTAGTTGGAACACGCGTTTCGTATTATTTACCGGATACGGAAATATTATTTTTAGATAAACGGCGTATCATCAGGAGGAAAACGAAAAATGGGAAAGCAACGCAAGTTTCGTCGAGGGACTTTGAAATAACGCTTATTAAGTGGTAATGGGAAAGTGTATGGCGTGTGCACGGGAAATTAACAAAGGAGCGTGCCGAATACGAATCGTATATTATTGGCTTATATAAAAGGGTACATTCGTTTATTAATTTATTGCGTCGAATATAAAGATTGCAGCAGCAATTATTACCTATTTATAAAATTTATTATAATATTGAAAACTATGAAAACCCATTACATGGTTTCGGAATAAAAAAAGATTTTGGTTTAACATTTTTATTTTTTTATTTTGAGGACTTTATGCAGTGTGCACGGGAAATTAACAAAGGAGCGTGCCGAATACGAATCTTATATTATTTTCTTATATAAAAGGATACATTCGTTTATAAATTTATTGCGTCGAATATAACGATTGCAACAGCAATTATTACCTATTTACAAAATTGATTATCATATTGAAAACTATTGAAAACCCTTTACATGGTTTCGGAATAAAAAAAGATTTTGGTTTACAATTTATTTTTTTAATCTTGAGGACTTTCTGCAGCTTATACTAACCAGTAATAAATTATCCAAATCTAATAACTTTTTGTTCTGATTAAAATGAAATTAATAAATAAGTAAGGAAACACACTTGCTACCTAAATCTCACATTTCAAGTTTTTTTCTATGCAGATTTTAAGTCGGAATGCATTTAAATGTATGTATGTGAGTATATTAATTCGTTTTTTATTTTAAGACTTCTTATATTTATTCTAAATCTATTGATAGAGACGTTTGTTTCTCTCAAACCATTTTTCCTTGTTGCGTTGACAACATGAAGGCGGCAAAGTGGCCAGCCAGCAACCGATGGCAACGCGCAGCGTTTAAATCCCTGTATTTACTGCACCTCGTATCCAGCAGCGATTTTTGGGGGAAATGAGGAATTGGTTACGGAGGTACATAGGTTGAGTTGCTGCTGTTGAATTGGACAAACGGACGCTTTGCTTTACATCATCATCATAGCCGGCACACGACGCCCTCATCCTCGTCTCTAATCGATGTGCGACGAAGGGCACTCGTTAAGCCACCCGCCACCGCCTGCTGTTGCCCAGCGAAAGAATTCAAAAGACCACATGGAGAACGGAGAACAGTCGTCCCGCCACGTGGCACTGACAAACTGCTTAAACACACCATTGATGAATTCATATATCGCCTGGTTCCTGGCAGTCATCGTCGCCAGTCTTTCTCTCTTTTGTTCCCTCGACAAATTACACACTTTGCGGCATTTTGCGCTTTTGAACAACAATTTTATTGTTATCGATCGATGGTAGCTATAGAAGCTGCCAATTAACTAAATATTGTTAGAACAGTGAAGAAAATTATGGAATATTTAAATTTGTTAGTTAACAAGGTGCTAGCTTTGGAATTTAATAATGTAATCGAATTTAATTAAACGGATCTAGATCGACTCGACTGTTGATGCTTCTCAAAATGGTATATTCAGTTTGCGATAAAATAAGTCGTTATTAAGCATAGACGTTATCAGGGTGCTACAGAAATCGTTTCGCTCCAGTTATGCCTCAACTGCACCACAGTGGTCTACACCGGGTTTATGAGTTTTATCAGAAGTACTGACTTTTTGCCCAACCATTTTGTTAATTACACCAATAAAACATATTTAAAATATTACAAATCTTACTTCTTCATAAAGGTGGTTTTATTTATAAGTAACGTGCATCAACATTTTTTAAAGTTTTTACTCATTTACGTAAGTTTAGTTATTTAAGTTTTAGTTACTTAAGTAAGCATTTTAGTAATTGCATATCCAAAACACCCATTAAATTTTTGATGATAGACTTCGTGATCAAATCAATTTTTGCCAGTGGTGCCTTCCTGTCCGATTCGGATTTTCGGAGCTAGGTCCACTGTTTCCACATTATTTAGTAAAAATTTGGAGTAATGTTTAAAAAACAAGAAAAAAAGCTCACTTCGGTAAGCCGGAGTTTGTATACCTTAGCAGTCTGCAATTGGATCATTGAGAATCCATCGCTTTCGGTAAAATTTAAAAATATCGAAGTTTGTAAAGTTGTATAACATTTACCTGCACATTTAAATTTTACATGTAAAATTTTACATTTTCATATAAGTTGACCAATCGCTTTTATGGCAGCTATATGATGTAGTTGTCCAATCCTAAGGAAATTAAAACCGTAATTCTTAAACCGAAAAAAATTTCTCTCTAAAGTGCGAGATGAACTTTATATAAATGCGTTGAAAAACAGAGAAGTTATAATTATTGTGCCATTGATTTTTCAATTATTCCTATGGCAGCTATAAGATATAGTGGTCACATTACAGCCGTTCCGACATATATACTAACTGCCATAGAAAGAAGGCTACCTGCTAAGTTTTATCCAGATATCTCAAAAAATAAGAGACTAGTTTGCGTAGCAACGGACTGACAGATAAACAGACGGATGGCTAAATCGACTCGGCTGGTGATGCTGATCAAGAATATATATACTTTATGGGGTCGGAGACGCCTCCTTCTGCTTGTTACATACATTCTCGATTGGCACTAACTTCTAATACCCTTGTACCCTATGGGTACCGGGTATAAAAACCTAACCTATAAATATATACACATAAATACGATGATAATGACCATTTTAGTTTCGGGCTTGGAAATCGACCGATCGCTTATATGGCAGCTATGTGATATAGTTGTCTGATCCTAATGAAATTAAAACCGTAACTAAGACCATAAGAAACCGCTATATCTCGAAAAATACGAAAGTACGTTAGAAAACAGAAGTTATAATTCTTTTACATTAATTTCGCCATCATTCCCATGGCAGCTATAGGACATAGTGGTCCAATTTCGGCCGTTCCGACATAAATACTGCTTGTAAAAAAAAAAAAAAAGATTATGTTAAAAATTTCAGTCCAGTAGCTTAAAAACTGAGGGACTAGTTCTCATAAAACTGTTAGACAGACGGACATGACTAGATCGACTCGGCTGGTGATGCTGATCAAGAATATGTATGTATATTAATTTATGGGGTTGCAAATATTATTGCAAAATTATAATACCCTGTGCAAGGGTATAAAAAACAAAAGTTATTAAATGGGTTTTTAAATTAAAATAGTTTGAATTTTGCCTGATTTGTACGATATGACACTACATATTTATATAATATGTATCTATAATAAGTTTAAAGTTAACTATGCCTGATCATTGGTGCTAATATCCCGCTAAACTAGCGGTAAGTCAAGAACGCGGTAGGTCAACAGTTTTTCAGCTATTAATAAAATAAAAGTGGTTCCAGGACTCTAAAACAAATAGTTCATACAAAACAACAAACATACAAGCAACGGGACAAACGTTCTCAATTTGAAAAGGACATTTAAATCTAGTTTATTGAATATCTTTTAAAGGGAATATCGGATCGGGATGATTGAGGTGTCGTTTGACGCGTATTTTAAGCTAAAACAGCCTTCAAATTTAAAGAATTTGGCTCCACCGGCCCACAGCACCAACTTTCAAAATTTTTATTTCGAATTTCCATTTTGCATGAACTTATCCGTTTTTGAAAATTCCTAGTATGCAATTTCAATATATAAATGTTTTTGATTGGAGTATCGTAACAGATTCTTAATTCTACGGCTCTATATAGGTGTCTCCTAGCACACCACAGTCTCAGTGCACATCGGCACAACGTGGACTGCCGTTCACGGTGAAGTATCCGTTCTATTTAACTTGTCCCGAGTTTATATACAACCTTCAATAGAGCAGAGTTTTATTCATATTGTTCGAAAAAACTGTGAGACTAGTAAGAGAAATTATAAAATGAAACGACGGATGAGAAGACGGACACGGAAATTTCTATCTCACCGCATAAATGAATTTGTTCCGTATCTATTTACCTTAACTAAATCAAATTTGGTAGCTCGTATAGTGTTTGAGATCTGTTGTTTTGACAATATGTATACTTTATGGTGTCGAAGCATGTTGGATTTTTTCAATATCTAAATTTTTTGCAATAATGTGATTGATTGAAATAAAAAATGCATTAAATAAAGTCGAAAAAATTAAGTAAAATATCGGAAAATACTTTACAGTTAAAGAGTTTTCCTCATTTGAGTGCTTGTTGTTTCTGGTAGCTTATTTAAGCTAATTATACCCGGTACCCACCCATAGGGTATAAGGGTATTATAAGTTAGTGCCAACCCAGAATGTATGTAACAGGCAGTAGGAGAAATCTCCGACCCTATAAGGTATATATATTCTTGATCAGCGTCACCACCCGAGTCGATTTAGCCATGTCCGTCTGACCGCCTGTCTGTTCGTGTGAAACAACAGATCTCAAAGACTATAAGAGCTAGAGTTATTAAATTTGGTGGCCCCCTAAAATCATAAAAAACGTTATATTAGCTATAGGCGGGATTTCCGGCTTAAAGTAAATAGATATACTTTATAATCGCGGACGTGGTCTGAAAAGTAACAGTGAAATCGGATGATAAACATGGTAGTTACTAAACAATAAAGTTTCTGTGTATACTTCTTCTTCTTGAGAGGGAGAAAGAGAGAGAGACGTTAACAGCGCACGTACGTGTTGCTCAACATGTTCCTCGCAACATTTGTCATTGTTGGGTGTTGCTCAACATGTTCCAAGCAACATTTGTCTCTTTTGAGTTTTTGTTTCCAGCAACATTTGTCTTCATTTGGCAACATTGAATCTTGTACTATTTCAATTTCAATTTCACCCACAACGCTTTGGGTACCGGGACTCTCACAATCGGTCACACTCGACTGTAGTTTTTCCACTTGTTTTTTTACCGTTGCAGAGGGTATAATTTTCCGTGATATTTGCAAGTGGAGGAGGCATCTCCGACCCCATAAAGAATATATATTCTTGATCAGCATCGCTAGCCGAGTCGATCTAACCATGTCCGTCTGCCCCTCCGTATGTCTGTCCGTCTGTCTGTCTGTCCGTCTATTTGTCCGTCTGTCTGTCGTTTTCTACGCAAACTAGTCTCTCAGATTTTGAGCTATAGGTCTGAAATTTTTAGCATAGTCTTATTTCTTGTGAAGGCTACCACTATTTCCTATGGCTGCCATTGGAATGATTGCGAAATTAATGTAAAAAAAATTATAACTTCTCTGTTTTTCAACGAACCTCAATTATTTTTGAGATATAATATATAATTTCATTAAGATCAGACAACTAAATCATATAGCTGCCATAGAATTCTTTCTTGTTCTCCTTTATAAATCGTTATTAAAAATAAGAACCAAACTATTTAAATCACAGTCTCCGAACTATAACAGCTGTATGTATAATTCAAAGGCTTATCTAGGAGGAAAGCAAATTAAATTATTGTATAACAAATGTCTCGACAATTTTCATGAATTCAAAACCATTGAGATGAAATAATGAAAATCCCAAAAAACAATCAAAGGGATACCCCAAACCCTAACTCATCTCACACAACCCTGCCTGCTCGCAGTTTAAGTCCCCTTTCTGTTTCTTTTCTTCCACCAAATATACATCCCTAGCCCTACAAATACACATCCAGGTCCTGGTTCCTGCCCCTGTCCCTTTTTGTGTTGTATATTTGACTTAGGGTTTGGGGTGTTCGTCCTCCCGTTCTGCAGACGCGTGCGGTATTGTTGGTGAGCCACACACATTTGCGTCACTTCAACATCAGCAGCATTGATATACATATATATGGAAAAGTAGGCGTATCTCTACTGATGAAGTTAAATTAGCGTACTCGTTGATATATCCAGTCAGTCAGTCCGCCCTGATTTTATCAGATTTCTGTTTTTGGCATTTTTAGTCGAGATATAATTTTTTGTTAAGGTCTATTTTTTTTTTTTTTTGCGGTAGTTGCTATGCAAGTTGCGCAGCTAGCGTACACTGTTTCTATTCTTTTAAATTCTTTAAATCTTTACATTAAAAAAAAAAAGAAGATGGAAGCCATTTTACTAATTTCTTTAATTGCTCTCCAATTTTCAATAAGACGAATGTTTATGTATATGTATATATTCTTAATCAGCGTCACCAGCTGAGTCGATTTTGTCATGTTCGTAACGAAAACGTAATATATGAACTAAATACATTTATGCGGACGTGCTTTAGAAATTTCAGTGAAATTAAGTATTAAACATGGGAGTTATTACACATAATTTCTATCTTCATCCCGCTCGCCCTCGCATTTAGACTCACTGCATATGGTTAGTCGAGGCTTGAAACCGGGTATCTCACAGTCAATCACAATCGTCTATAGTTTTTCTCTATAAAAAGGAAAAAAATATATTCTTTTTTTAATGCTTAAGAGCGTAAGTTTTTTCTAAACCATGGCGTGTACCTTTGCAGTATTTCATAATATTAATTAATTGCTCATTCTAAAGGTTCGAAGCACTTAATTATTTTTACAAATTTAGCCGACAATGTGATGCGCCGCCCTAAGCTTATTCAATGGATGCAGACGGCTATGACAATTACAATGACGATTTAGCTGTGTGGTTCTGCTGAGGATGGTCCGTTGTCGTCATCATCATCAGCGGCACGGGCTCAACGGACCAAAATCCAAATCACAAATCGCTTGGTTGTAGCCGAAGCTGCAATGCTACTTCAATGAGCAATTAGTCACTCAACCGGAAAAGGAAAAAGGGGGAGCCTTCAAAAATTGGGCAGAAACGTGAAGCTTAATTTGTTATATTCTGAACCCTGGCTTTACCAATTGGATTTAGTATTACCTCAAGACATTAACAGGGTTTTATTAAAGAGTCGTTTTCGCCAGTGCCGCCGCCGCCTACGTCCCGATTTATTCTAGTAAAAACGAGGCTTATATTGGGATGTAAGTATTGTTTTTATACCCGGTACCCATAGGGTACAAGGGTATTATAAGTTAGTGCCAACCGAGAATGTATGTAACATAAAGTATATATGATCTGTCCATCTGTCTGTCTATAGAGAACTAGAGCCACCAAATTTGGTGACAGCATTGGAATCTGTTGCACGCAAGTTTGTTTTAAAATTTGGACACGCCAACTTTCGCCCCCAAAATTCATAAAAAACTTTATATAAGCTATAGCCGTGATTTCGACTTAAAGTAAATAGATAAAACAAATAAATAGGCATTCGCTGACAAATCGTCAAAATTTGAGTAAAACCGGAAGATAAGCATGGAAGTTGTTAAGCAACAAAGTTTCTGTGTATGTTTCTTCTTCTTCTATGTTGAGAGCGCACTTGCGTGTTGCTCAATATGTCCCCAGCAACATTTGCCTTTTTTGGGTGTTGCTCAGCATGTTCCTAGCAACATTTGTCGCTTATGAGAATTGCCCAACAGGTTCCTAGCAACATTTGTCTCTTTTGAGTGTTGCTTAAAATGTTTCTAGAAATATTTGGCTTCATTTGTCAAAATTTCCTTTTTTCCATGTTCATGTGCTTTTTAATTTCACCCACAATGCTTTGGGTATCGGGTATCTTACAGTCGGTCACACTCGACTGTAGCTTCCCACTTGTTTTTTTTATACCATTGTAGGGTATTATTCTTTTAGTCAGAACGCAGTGAAGGAAGCGTATCCGGCCCCATTAAGTATACAGATGTATATATCCTTGATCAGAATCACCAGAAGAGTCGATTTTGCCTTGTCCGTCTCTCCGTTTCTAAGCAAACTAGTCACTAAGTTTTTGAGCTATCTGAATGAAACTTTGCAGATAGCTTTCTTTCTATTTCCATTAGTATATAAGTCGTAACAGGCCGGATCGGACCACTGTATCATATAGATTATTTAAATGAAAACCTAAAATGTGCTCCTTTTCGCTGAATTATTGCCATAAGAACGATAGGAACGGGGCAAGTTATCAGATTTTTAATACTTTAAGAGATATCAGATTCAAATTTTATATATTATCCTTTAACTTTTCTTTTTATTATTATATCCAAGGCTAAATAAACTTGGGCTTGGCAAAGTTATTTTCCTTGAAAGTTTAGTTTTACTTACTTCTTAAAATTATTAGGGTATTATAATTTTGACCAGAAGTTTGCATCGTAGTGAGGGAAGCATTTCCGACCCCAAAAAATATATATATCCTTGATCAGCATCAACAGTCGAGTTAATATAGTCACATCCTAGAGATGGGTAAGTACTGTTCATTTGGGTGAACATGGTCACTTGTTCTTTTTTATACCCTTGCAGAGGGTTTATAATTTTTCCATGATATTTGCAACGCAGTGGAGGAGGCATCTCCGACCCCATAAAGTATATATATTCTTGATCAGCATCACCAGCCGAGTCGATCTTGCCATGTCCGATTGTTGAGCTATCGGGCCGAAATTTTCAGCATAGTCTTATTTTCTTAGCACGCAGTATATTTGTCGGAACGGCTATAGCTATACTCGCAAGGTTATAAACAAAATGGGAATGATGGCGAAATTAATGTAAACAAAATTTTAACTTCTGTGTTTTCTAACGTATTTCTATCAATTTCGATATATGTATATATTTTTATACCCGGTACCCATAGGGTACAAGGGTATTATAAGTTAGTGCCAATCGAGAATGTATGTAACAGGCAAAAGGAGGCATCTCCGACCCCATAAAGTATATATATTCTTGATCAGCATCACCAGCCGAGTCGATTTAGCCATGTCCGTCTGTCCGTCTGTCCGTCTGTCCGTCTGTCCGTCCGTCCGTGTGAAACAACAGATCTCAGAGACTATAAGAGCTAGAGTTACCAAATTTGGTGACAACATTGGAATCTGTTGCACGCAGATCAAGTTTGTTTTAAAATTTGGCCACGCCCACTTCCGCCCCCAAAAAACGAAAAAAACTTAAATAAGCTAGATTCGTAAATTTTGGCTCAAAGTAAATAGATACAATAAATAAGTAGGCATTTGCGGACGTTTTCTGAAAATTTGAGTAAAATCGGATGATAAACATGGAAGTTATTAAAGAATTAAGTTTCTTACCATCTTGAGCCACAACGGCAGTAGCGAAAAAAAGTGTTGCGTGTTTTTGGCAAAATTTGTCTTTATTTGTCAACATTTTGTTTTTCCCATGCCCGTGTGCTATTTAATTTCACGTAAAATACTTTTGGTACCGGGTATCTCACAGTCGGTCGCACTCGACTTTAGCTTTCTCACTTGTTATTTATGGTTCTAGACTTACGGTTTTCATTAAGATCGGACAACTATATCATATAGCTGCTATAGAAGCGGTCGGTCTATTTATATGCAAAAGTAAAATTCTACATGTTAAATGTATAAATGGTAGGTAAATGTTATACAAATTTACAAACTTCGATATTTTTTCAATTCACCAAAATGGGATCTATTTTCAAGGATCCAACTGCAGACTGCAAGGGTATACAAACCTCGGTTTACTCACTCATATTGCTCTCTTGTTCACTGCTCATTGCTCAGTTGCCCATATATTAACTTTTAATAAACAGACCACTGACCACGGCATTTCAACGACTAAAAAAATACATTCGTTACATATTAATTTTTGGTAAAACCTTCGCCACTTATGTGCTTGGAAATGCGAATTCGAAATAAAGTAAAAGCAAAAATGAGAGAGCACAATAAGCTAAAAATAATTTGATTACAAAAAATAAAAAGTGTTACTATATATATACTTTTTAGGGTCGGAGATTTCTACTTCTGCCTGTTACATACATTCTCGGTTGACACTAACTTATAATACCCTATATATATAGTGTCGATTTACCCATGTCCGTCTGTCCGCCCGTATGAGTCAACAGATCTCAGAGACTACAAGAGCGTTCTAATGCCCGAATAAACAAAAAAGGCGTTATATAAGCTATAGTTGTGATTTTTGGCTTTAAGTTACAAGATAAAATAAATAAATAGGTTTGTGCGAACATTTTCTGAAAATTCGAGTATAATCGGATAATAGCAATAATAGCAAGGCACTAAAACGTTGTAAAAGCGTAGGTAGTCGTGGGTTTAAACCGTGGCCGGGCATCAACTTTTTTTATACCAGAGAGGTATTATAATTTTGCGATGATATTTGCAACGCAGTGAAGGAGGTATCTCCGACCCTATAAAGTATATATATTCTTGATCAGCATCACCAGCCGAGTCGATCTAGCTATGTCCGTCTGTCTGTCCGTTTGTCTGTCCGTCTGTCGGTTTCTACGCGAACTAGTCTCTCAGTTTTTGAGCTATCGGGCTGAAATTTTCAGCATTCTCTTATTTTTTTTAGCATGCAGTATATACGTCGGAACTCCCGAAATCGGACCATATCCTATAGCTGCGATAGGAATGATGGAGAAATTAATGTAAAAAAAATTTTAACTTTTCTGTTTTTCAACGAATTTCTATAAATTTCGAGATATAGTCGTTTTTTATAGTTCTAGAATTACGGGTTTAATTTCATTAAGATCGACCAACTATATCATATAGCTGCAATAGCAGGGATCGGTCGATTTATATGAAAATAGCTCAAAACTGAGAGACTAGTTCGCGTAGAAACCGACAGACAGACGGACAGACAGACGGACAGACAGACGGACAGACAGACGGACAGACAGACAGACGGACATGGCTAGATCGACTCGGCTGGTGATGCTGATCAAGAATATATATACTTTATGGAGTCGGAGATGCCTCCTTCACTGCGTTGCAAATATCATGGCAAAATTATAATACCCTCTGCAAGGGTATAATGAATAATTACACTATTTGATATGAATGAACTCAAATGTATCCTTTTGAGTTGAAGATGCTGTCATCACTTTTATCTTGCCTTGTTAAAAAGAAAGCACTTTTTTTGATATTCCTAATATTTACAAATGTGTAGCTTAAACAAAGGTATCAACAGATATTTAAAGTGGCAGTGTCTGAATCTAAGTACCAGCCTTAATTCAATTTTCGATAACAATTTTCTTTATTTTGTGTTGTGTTGAGTAGCTTTTGTATTCTCTAGCAAATTTGTCTGGCTCTGCCTCAGCTCTCTTATAGCATTGTTTTCTTTAATCCCAATCGAACAAGTGTTGTTGACAGCATCACTTTCCGCGTTTCATTTTGTGTGTCATTAATTTTTGGAATCGTTGTGAAAAATAACAGCTGATGCCACTTTTTCTATATGATTTTGTGGCCCAACCGATTCAAATCGTAGACTGGAACTAAATTGTGACATGTGATAACAAAAAGTATCAGATAAATCTCAATGGTCCTCAAAAGTGGTGGCTCAAAAGAGTTTGTTTGGATTTGCTATATCGTTTAGACTCTGGGTTATAAGTAATAAGCTAAAACTTATTTGTATAGTATTATAAACTTCTGCGTGCAACTGATTTCAATGTTGTCTCGAAATTGGGTAACTTTAGCTCTTATAGTCTCTGAGATCTGTTTAATAACACGGACGAACGGACAGACGGACATGTCTAAATCGACTCGACTGGTAGCGCTGATCAAGAATATATATAATTTATAGGGTCGGAGATGTCTCCTTCTGCCTGTTACATACATTCTCGTTTGACACTAACTAATAATACCCCTGTACCCTATTGGCACCGGGTATAAATATAAAAAATATTTAAAGCTCACAGCCCACTATCTAAAATAAATTAACGCTTTTCACACATTCCTTTCGAAATCAGATTCGTCACCTTCTCCCATAAGGCGCCATGAAATTTGTTGGCACACGCAATTGGAATGACAAAAAGTCGTTCTAGGAATGCATCCCTTTGAAGAATACAAACAAAATTGAATGCCGGCGCACTAAAATAGAAGGAACAAAATTGGGGTGGAGCATTCAGCGAATGGATTCTTTGGTGCGTGTGACTTCAAAAATCCCAAAAACGTGTCGGACAGGATGTTGAGTGCGCGTAAGCTTAGTTGGCAGTCTTTTAGGGGTTGCCTTTAAATAATCCAAATTTTACTTGGTGGCGTATTTTCTCATAATCATTCGAGATCCCAGCTTCAGCCTAACGTTACTATGTATAACAGGTTAAGGATAGCTATAGGTTTATAGGTTTGTTGGTAGTATATAAGACGGAACAGGTCACATCGGATTACTATATCAAATAGTAGCTGCCATAGGAATGATCGAAAAAAATAATAAAACAAAATGATGACGATTTTTTTCTTTAAAGGCTTACATCTACAATAAAATAAAAGTAATTTCTTAAGATTATAAAATTAAGTTTTATATTTTATCAAAATCGGACTACTAATATAGCTTGCAGAGGAACAATAGCGAAAAATAGTAATAATAATATCTGCATAATACATACAAACATATAGGAACATAACTCAAGATAATATTATTTATTACCCTTTGAAAATTTATTTTAAAAATATTATCAAAGTATATAAATATGTAAAAAATTTTTTTTTTACTAAGTAAACCAACTTGTTCTGGGTTGATTTAAAGTCACATGTATTTCGCTTTTGGATTTTGCGACTGAATGACTGTTTCGCGGACTGTAATAACTAAAATCGTTTGATGCCCCACTGCAGAATTAATTGAATTTACCGGTCAATTTTGTGTTTTTTTTTTCTTTTTTGGGAAAAAAGGCACGATGAAATAAACTTTTTATTATTATAAAATGCACGAAAAAGTCTTTTTCGAAAATAAAAATCTACAGGTAAATTTTTATACCCTTGCAGAGGGTATTATAATTTTGCCATGATATTTGCAACGCAGTAAAGAAGGCATCTCAGACCCCATAAAGTATATATATTCTTGATCAGCATCACCAGCCGAGTCGATCTAGCCATGTCCGTCTGTCTGTCTGTCTGTCCGTCTGTCGGTTTCTACGCGAACTAGTTCCTCAGTTTTTGAGCTATCTGAGCTGAAATTTTCAGCATAGTCTTATTTCTTTAGCACGTATATATGTCGGAACGGCCGAAATCAGACCACTATATCCTATAGCTGCCATAGGAATGATGGCGAAATTAATCAATTTCAAGATATAGCAGTTTCTTACGGTTAAAGAATTACGGTTTTAATTTCATTAAGATCAGACAACTATATCATATAGCTGCCATAGAAACGATCGGTCGATTTAAATGAAAATGTAAAATTCTACATGTAAAATATAAAATTCTACATTTAAAATGTAAAATTATATATGTAAGATGTAAAATGTTTACAAGCTAAGATATTTTTTCAACTGTAACCAAAAAAAATTTATTTTCAATAATCCAATTGCAGACTGCAAGGGTATACAAATTTCGGTTTACCGAAGATTGCTTTCTTTCTTGTTATACTTCAGCTAACTGCCATTAGAATCATAACAATCCGCGAAACAAGAAAAAACACACATATGGTCAAAAACGCGTTAAAGTAAACAAAGCAGAAAAATGGTTTTTGTTTCAAATTTTTCATCCAGTTGTCATTTGTCTATAAGAACATAACCTAAAGTATCGTGAACTTTAAAGTAAAGCATAAAAACCGCATTTTGTGATATTTTTCGATTGAAAAAAACACTATTTTGAGTTTTTTCATATTCTCACATATTTAACTCAAAACAAAAGCAACCAATCAACCAAAACAAGGATACTATTAAAATGGTCTCATTTTGTTATATTTTTCGAATGAAAAATAATATTTTCAGTTTTTTCGGATTATCACATATTTAACTTGAAATAAACTCGCAACCAAATAAAATTCAATAAAGTTATCATATATTTTTCTTTTGAATATTCTTTTGATGTAAATAGAAATTCATACACGTAACGTTACCGATTTTTTGTGTAACGTTGCCGACTTTACTTTATATTTATTTATATATTTACCTGCAAGTCAAATATGTATTTATATTTATTCTTTTAACCTTAAACTTTAAAATAATGGGCAGGAAAAAAACACGATTGCTGGATTCGCTGATTAAAGCAAAAATTTGGTAACGTTTCCGACTAACTTAAACTCTTAAGGTAGGGGTGATAGAAAAAAATGTAGTTAAAATAAAATATAAGTCTTGGAGTATACTATCAGATACATTTAAGATATCATAATTTTTGCTTTTCATTTATGGAAATATGAACAAAATGTGCAAACAAACGTAACGTTACCGACTTTGTTTTTGACCATATGTATGTATGTATGTAAATTTGTACCTAGGGAATAAGTTGAAATCAATCAATTATACTATCATACTGTTGCAAAATCGAAAAACATTTTTTTGTGTAGGCGCCATAGAAGCGATCGGTAAATTTATGTGACTGTCTACGAAAATCTGTGTTTCTATATACATATGTATCAATGTTTTTTTACAGCACAAGTAATGTATCTTTTCACAAAACACTATTTCTGAGCAGTGTAAAATCGGTTGAATGGTGAATCGGTGTCGAGAATTATTCATTCACTGCCAAAACCTATGTATGTAAGTATAAATAGATACAAAGGTAAATCCCAGTTTTTTCGCATATATGTATATATAGAAATAAAAAAAATATAACTAGAAATTTTTTTATAAAAGTGTATAAAATAAAGATTAATATATAAATATATCATTAAATGTATTATAAAGAAAAATAAAGGTAATTTTCGAATCATTATATTACCAAAACGGCTATTACTGGGTTTATACACACATTCGAAATTGACAGATGAGTTATATACTGGGCTTGATATAGGCCGAGTATGTATATGCATTTAAAACATAAAATGGTGTAGTGCTATCAGCTAATCTCTGTCTAAAAAACAGCTAAATATACTAATTTTCAGATCTGGCATCTTATCTGTCAATATGAATGAATGATTCGAGAGTGTGTATAAACCCAGTATATCTATGTATATTGTATCTCTCGTTCTTAGATGAATATTTTCAATTCTGATCCCAGATTTAGTGTTTGGTGCGCCGTAAACGTAAAATTTAAGATATGTATGTATGTATACATAAACAAATACAAAAAAATGGCTGTAGAAAAGTTGATAAAGCATTAAACACAACCAAGCATATGCATACGCAGACGGATAAGTATTTTGATACGTAATGTATGTACATACGTATGCACGTAGGTTTATATGAAATTCGTGTTATCACTGTAAATTCATAAAGTTAAAGTTGCTCCGCGCTTTATTATTAACCAACCAATACACTTAAACCAGATAGGTTGGCCTTTTCTTCTTTGCAAACTGATGTATACCTGTCTTTCTTTTGCTCGATTTCTATTGGTCCTGCCCATTTGCCATTACCTCAATGTCGGACCATGTCTCTCTCGCTATCTCACTTCAAGTCATAACCGCTTGCCCCCGTATAACTGCCAACAGAAAGAGACAACTGTATATGTAACGAAGTTTCTCAAAATGGCCGACGAAGAGAAGTTTTTCGCTGTATTGCTATTGCTGCTGCTCTTGCCAGTGTTTTTTCGCTTGAGAGCTCATTAACGTTTCGCTTGGCTTAGTGCGCGCCTCGCCTCGTCATCTGATGGAAAACCAGTTAGTAAAAGAAGACATTTTTGTTTAAACTAAAACGTCACGGGTTTGATAATTTCGAATGCAAATTATTTGCAGATTAATAAACTAGGTCGCTGGGGCTCGCCGCGACGACCCAACGTACCTACAGCGAATTGCGGAAGTACATATTCGTTGCTGTTCGGGACCATGTACTCACTAATATTATTTATAATACGCCTTGAGTGTTTTTAAATATTTAAAGTGATTGGTTATTATTTATGCCTGGTTAAAAATAAAATATTTTGGCAAATATTACAAATACTAACCCCCACCACCCGCCGATATATTGACAGAAAATTCATACAATTAAAACAATGTGCTCGCTGTTGTGATGACGGAAATTCACAAGATCTAGTCACTAAGACAAGTTCAACGAAGAAGTCTCTATTAAGAAAGGAGCAGTGAATATGCTCTGAGTATCATCGAAGCTTTTACTCCATAACCACCTCGTATTTAATATATTAAACTAATCAATCATGATGCTAACAACGGAACACATTATGCATGGCCACCACCCGCACTCGTCTGTCGGCCAAAGTTCACTCTTTGGGTGTTCGACGGCGGGACACAGCGGCATTAATCAGTTGGGCGGCGTCTATGTCAATGGAAGGCCATTGCCCGACTCAACTCGTCAAAAAATTGTGGAATTGGCCCATTCGGGTGCCCGTCCATGTGATATTTCAAGAATATTGCAAGTTTCTAACGGATGCGTTAGCAAAATTCTTGGCAGGTGAGAACTCAGACAGAATAAAAAAAGTTGTAACAAAACAAATAAACGAAATACATACATACAAAATTCGGTAATTGCACAGATTTATCCCTTCAAAATAGTTTGAGCTTCTTCGTATTTGTGGTGGTTTGAAACACACCTATTTTAATATAACTTTCTAATCTGTATTATTTATATAATTTTAATTATCTTTAAGAAAACAAAAAAAACATTTCAATAAACAAATTGAGCAGCACCACCATCGATTTAGCCACGTGCGTCTGTCTGTCCGTATAAAACAACAAATCTATGTAACAATATACATAGATTGATATAGAAATATACAATAGATATACAATAATGTATAAAACAACAGAAACTATAAGAGCTAGAGTGATAACATATGTATGTATGTACCTACCTATTGCATGCACTTTGTTTTTATATCTCCGCACTTCGAAAATAATAAAAACATAAGCTATAGTCTCTTGACGTTTTCTGAAATTTTGATTACAACCGGATGATAAAGATGGGAGATGTTAGCAACAAGGTTGAAGTTTTAAGATAGGTTCTGGCCGGGCTCGTAACTTTTTATACACTTGCAGGGTATTATAATTTTGTCCAGAAGTTTGCAACGTAGTGAAGGAAGCACCTCCGACCCCATAAAGTATACATATTCTTGATCAGCATCACCAGCCAAATCGATTTAGCCATGTCCGTCTGTCTATTCGTCTGTCTGTCCGTTGCTACGCAAACTAGTCTCTCAGTTTTTGAGCTATCTGAATGAAACTTCTTCCTATTGCAGTTACTATATATGTACATATGTCGGACCGACTGGAATCGAACCACTACATTTTAGAGCTGCCATAGGAATGATCGAAAAATTAATGAAACAAAAATTATAGCTTCTCTGTTTTTCAACGAATTTCTAAAAATTTCGAGATATAGCTGTTATTTGTAGTTCTAGAATTATGGTTTTAATTTCATTAAGATTGGACAACTATATCATGTAGGTGCCATAGAAGGTACTGGTCGATTTATATGCAAATGTAAAATTCTACATGTAAAATGAACAATTTACAAAATTTACATAATTTGACATTTTTTTTTTTACATTACCAAAATGGATCGATTTTCAATGATCCAATTGCAGGCTGCAAGGGTATACAAACTTCGGCTTACCGAAGTTAGCATCCTTTCTTTTTTTCTTATATATTTATTTAGTTATTTTTTAGCTTGTGTTCTTTATATATATTCTTTATATGTACATATATATATTCTTGATCAGCATCACCAGCCGAGTCGATCTAGCCATGTCCGTCTGTCTGTCCGTCTGTCGGTTTCTACGCGAACTGGTCTCTCAGTTTTTAAGTTATCGGGCATAGTCTTATTTCTTTAGCACGTAGTATATATGTCGGAACGGCCGAAATTGGACAACTATATCCTATAGCTGCCATATGAATGATGGCGAAATAAATGTATAAAAAATTTTAACTTCTCTGTTTTCAACGAATTTCTATAAACTTCGAGATATAGTCGTTTTTATATTTTTAGAATTACGGTTTTAATTTCATTACGATCGGACAACTATATCATATAGCTGCCATAGAAACGATCGGTCAATTTATATAAAAATTTAAAATTCATGTAAAATGTAAAATTTACAAAATTTACATAGTTTGACATTTATTTTACATTACCAAAATGGATCGATTTTCAATGATCCAATTGCAGACTGCAAGGGTATACAAACTTCGGTTTACCGAAGTTAGCTTTCTTTCTTGTTTATTCTCTTTTTTCTTATTTCTCGGTGCGTTTCTTTTCTTTTTAATAACGCATCTTTATGTGTTCTAATAGAAGCAACGATCGCATTGATATGAAAGAAAAATAGAAGAGCAAGAAACAACAATTGCTAATTTCGGATAGAACTCATATTTATGCGTTCTAAGAGAAGAAACGATTGCACGGAACCGAAGCTATAAAAGAACCACACTGTTCGGCAAGTGCTCGGTTAATTTACTTCCAAAATAATGTATGCTTATGCGTTCTTAGAGAAGCGACAGTTGTACATAATATCCCTGTGGACGGCAGTCCACGTAGTGAAGATGAGCACCGAGACTGTGGTGCGCAAGGAGACTCCTATATATAGCCGTAGAATTGAAAATCTGCTACGAGAGTCCGATCAGAACCATTTATATCTTGATCGAAAGGTATTGTAAACCTCTTTGAAACTGCATACTAATTTTTTTTTAAACGGATTAGCTTATGAGAATAGGAGTGAAAGTGCGAAATTGAAAATTTTGAAAATTTGAGCTATTTTGTCCGGTGGAACAAAAATATTTAAAATTTTTTTAATTAGTTTCAAAACCGGCACGCTGCCTTTTTACATTTTTCAGCTAAGTGCCGATTTTTAAACTAGTTAAAAAATCTCACCCCGTTAAAATCAGGCGACAAACAAGATGATTACTTCGAGAGGCTGACGTTTGTATTTCCTTGCAGTCTGCAATTTTTCCCAACCGTTACTATGATATAAACGGTGCTGCATAAAGAATTGATATATGTATAAAAGCACACAGATCTCACAAATTCTCCTGAACAGTTGTTATTTTGTTAAAATTTAAAAACTAATTTTTAAATCGTAATAAATAACTTCTGACTAAAATAAAGTATTTAGAGATCTGGTCTACATTCAAGACTGTTGAAAAAACAACAAAATATTCCGATTTTTCTGGCAGCAATTTATGATATTTTTTATCAATTTTAAGCCGTGATTCTAAAACCATAAGAAATGACGCGATCCAACTTATGTACTACCTGCAATAGAAAGAAGACTGTCTACAAGTTTCATTCAGATAGCTTTAAGACTTAGAGCCTAGGATGCGTAGATCGCCTTGATATCGAAAATGTTCTTTATAGGGTCAAAAATGACTCCTGCCCTGCGTTGCTAGCTTCTGAATAAAGTATAGTATTTAGACCACTGGTCTACAGTCTAGAGTCTAGACTGTTTATTTTGCGGACAAACTAGAAAATACGAATTTTTCGGAATACAAGTTCTGCTCCTATTATAGATTTTTAACTTGCTTTATTGCTAGACGAATATAGATTTTAGTACCAGGTACCTACATATGTATGTTGGAATTTAATAAGCGATTGACCAAATAAATTAATAATAAAGTCTGGATATATTAAAATTATTCCGTTTTGTGTTTTTTATACCCTTGCATGGTATTTTACAGGCCTTTTCCAGTTTTCACATGACCTTTTCTAGTTTTATGTTGCGGAAAATCCTTACTGATTTGAATTTCCCTCTGATAACCTCTGGTAACTTCCGGATGAAACCTTACGAAAACTTTCCTCTCGCTATTTGGCTAGCGGATTCAGATCCGCAAGAGCAGTAACTAATTATTTTAAAATACACTGCTAAATGAGAATAAAAGAGACCAAAGGGAAATTTTTATAAAATGTTGTCAAATCAACCAGGAAAACCCGTGTATGTCAATGGAAAATGTTATTTCATTAATTTTTAAGTGAAAAGTGGAACAGGTTAGAAGTTTGCAACACAGTGAAGGCACAGTATCATCCAAGAAAGACCACTATATCTTACAGCTGACATTGCAGCGATCAGGCCAAACTAGCCGAATTTAGTTGTTTTTAGATATCCCCCCTTTTAGGGGGGGGGGCATCCCTTTAAGGTTAATTATAATACCCTGCAAGGGTATAAAAGCATTGCTTGAGAGTGCTTAGTGCAAGATCGCTTACTTGAAATCGTTATTACTTCGATATATGCAACAGTGGGCATGAATGGGTTGAATGTAAAAGAAAAAAATTATAAATATAAATATAAAAAATATATTGAAGTCCAGGGTGCCGTAACCCCTTACTGTCAAATTTCATTCAAATCATGCCACTATATCTTATAGCTGCTATATGAACTATCGACCAAATGAGCTGATTTTCAATGTTTTTAAAGATATCGGATTAAAACTCAGTATATGGTCTTTTAATTTAATTACAGCCTTGCATTATAAATTTCATCCAAAACAGATTACAATGTCTTATAACTGTCATAGGAATGATCGGGAAAAGATAGCCAATTTTTGTTGTTTTTAATGTTTTTGGATATTGCAAAAAAATAGCTATAAAGTATACACTAGCCATTTAACGCTAAAAAAAGCTTAATCTAGTCACACAATTACAATTTAACTGCATTGATTCTGCAGTTCTCTTTTGTGCATACTGTGCATGAGCGGCAGCGACGCCACCTGCGAAAAATCCTTTCCCGCGGGATAGGGCCGTGCCGACCACTGATTTAGTCATAAGTTTACAACGATTTTCGGTTTTTTTCAAGATGTCGGATTAAAACGCAATATATGATCCTTTATTTATATTTCTATAATTATGGAAGAGTATATAAACTTCGGCTTGCCAAAGTTAGCTTCCTTTCTTGTATTTCAGTTTAATTTTTTATAATTATTATTATCTATTATTAAGTTTAGTGAGACAGAAGCTTATATATAAAAAAATAAATACGGAATTTGTTGATTTCATCATTTAATCACAATCATTTAACACACAAAAAAATATTTCTTTATTTATTTTTAGATATTATGAAACAGGATCAATTAAGCCTCGAGCGATAGGTGGGTCAAAGCCACGTGTAGCTACAACTCCGGTCGTACAAAAAATTGCTGACTATAAACGGGAATGCCCGAGTATATTTGCGTGGGAAATCCGGGATCGTCTGCTATCGGAACAAGTTTGCAATAGTGATAATATACCAAGTGTAAGTCTTTAAATTGCTAAAATAATTCACAACACAACACAGGCCAAGAAATAAAACTTGACTTTTTCAAGGGGAAGCAAAAGATACAAGGGTATTATAACTCAGTGTCAACCGAGAATGTATGGAACAGGGAGCACGAGCCATCTCCGACCACATAAAGTGTATATTCTATATTAGCATCACCAGCCGATTTGACTGTCTGACTGCCCGTCTGTCAGTTCGTAAGAAACAACAGAGCTCAGAGACTAAAGGGGGTGTCTATATTAGAGACCTGCATGGATACATTCAAATGAGCAAATGAATCATTCAATTCAAAAAAGTGTACACTATTTTACTGAACAGCTCCAAATAAATGTGAGTGAATGTTGTAATATTGTGTGTATTTGACAGATACTGCTCATACTCAGTATAGTACTGTACAGTATAAAATGATTACACCAAAATTGGT
>VNJW01011919.1:0-38455 GCA_008042615.1 Drosophila auraria
TTCAGCATTTCTTTACACCAATCCACACGAGCCTTCTTTTGAGCGATTGTCAAATTGTGCGGGATCCAACGAGAACAAACCTTTTTTACAGCCAGGTGCTCATGCAATATCGAATGTATGCTGGTGGAAGAAATGCCTAGGGATGCCTCTATCTCACGGTATGTCACATGACGGTCTTGCATTATTAGTTCACGTACGCCATCGATGTTTTCTGGCACAACGGCTGTTTTTGGACGACCTTCGCGGAATTCGTCTTTGAGGGAGCGTCGGCCGCGATTGAATTCGTTGTACCAGTTTTTCACAGTGCTATAGGATGGTGCTTCATAGTCATACAAAGATTTAAGTTCATCGCTGCACTCTTGTCGTGATAATCCACGCCGAAAGTTGTGAAAAATGAACGCACGAAAATGTTCACGAGTTAATTCCATTTTTTTGCGAAATTGATTTTTTTAAGTAACTGTAAACAACACAAATGATAGTCGTACGTCAAACCGTTCTGAGTACGTTTATGCTTAAAAATGTCGAACTTTTCAATGGAAATGTCAGATTCCACCTAACAACACTTAGTGTTGCCTAGGCCAGAAATATATATAGCAGCCCACGTACGATCCGGGTGATTGTCTAAAAAATCAATTGTATAAATAATAGTAAAGCCAATAAAATGTGAGCCATTTAGCATGTGAAATTCGAAAAATGCAAATGACAATTGCCGGTTTTCCGGCGATCCTATATGAGATCATCACCGCAAAAACTCGAAACAATTACTGATTGTTACTCTTAAATGTTATAGAAGAGGGAAATACGTTTAGATTGGGGAAGAATATCGAGAGGAAAATATACGACACTTGGGAATAAAGCCAAAAAGGGTTTTTATCGAAGAAAAATCGAGAACGTCGATAGAATATCGATAATGTTTAAGATGAACCCCAAACACAGGAACTTATTAATAGAAAAACCATATATACAAGCATTATTAATGAGTTAAAGTTTCATAAACTTCCATTACAAATTTTAATAAAATTTCGATTATATGGATATATGACAATTTTCTATAGATAATATCGAATTACACTCTAAAAATCAATTCTTTTGCCATCCCTAACATCTTTTTTTGAGGATCTCCCAAAAAACTATTCGGTTTCTGATTTATTACTCCATTTAGAGTGTGGCAAAGCATGCTTAGTCCAAGCACACCCAACCAGTTTGCATTCCTCAACCCAAAAATACTGCAAAGTTCAAGGCAAAATCAATGTCTACGCTACTATGTAGTGGCTATAATTACAGTTATTGTCCAGCCATTAGCCAAAAGCCCCCTAATTGATATGCAAATATGGAATCGTAAATGATTGAATGGCATTATTGCGCCGGCCATAAAGCCATGATGAAAGCAAAAGTGATACAGACTCTGTTGAATTCCATTCCAATGCCAGACATTGAAATTATTTTCACAGTTTCAGATCGCTTTTCGATGTTTACCAACAAAGTGTCCGGCGCGTGGTCAGCTTAGCTTTTTTTATTGTTTTAAAAATTAAAAAGAGAAACCGAAAGAAAGAGAACGATCGCGTTCCGAGAGCTTTTAAAGCTTTTCTCGCCTTGCGAATGCTCAGCGTCGATTTCGCTCAGTCGAGTTTTGCGTTTGTTTCGCGGCGGATCGGTTACGGCATCGTGTGTTGGCCATATCTCTTAAATAAAAAAAAAAAAAAAACTTACTGCCAGCGATATGCGTCGAATTCGTCGGTGGTTTTGTTAAATGCCCAAAAATCCATACAGAAAAGCTGTGAAAATAGATATCAGCGATAATGGAGTTGACGCTAAATTGGTTCGATGTGATTTCCGTGGCGCTGACATTCCTTGTGATATTACTGGTGCAAGTGCTAAACGTCTATTTGCATATACTCAACGATAATGCCGATAATGCCAAGTCGACCGATGTGGTCGACAAGGCGCCCGCGAAGGCATGTCCGATTGTGGAGTCGCCCAGCTCACCGATAGCCACCACTCCGCCGAAGTCCCCGACGGGCTCGAATGGCAAGCTGCTGGAGAAGCAGGCCAGTCTGCTGGATACCGATAGGTAAGTCTTAACCCTTCTTGTTTACACAATGTGTCCCGCCATCTGACAGCTGTTCATTGTTTTAACCATCGAGTAAATGCCCATTAATGGCATGTCCGACCTTTGGCTAACTGTGCGTATACGTGATAAGATAGCGCATACGCCACGGAATGGGTTATTTTTAAGGCTTTCCACGGTAATTGCTGACACAGGAGTGCCGGGCTCATGACATGCATTATAAACATGTTAATTTGCACGACAGATAACAGATAAGAAAAGCTCTTTTTTTATTTTTAGCAACGGAAGGAAGTGATTAAAAGATTGCATGCGTTTGTGGATGTTTATAGAGGAAGTGGTCATGGTAAGGGGCTATCTAAGTCATTATTTGGGCTTCTCTGTTGTTCGATTTTCACTTAGTAGTTGAGGAGGTTTCTATGGTTTCTGGTATGTGGGTATTTTTTATTCTTATCGAAGAGTTATGATTAGCTGCAACTGACTAAGAGTTAGGTAAAATTATACAAAAATGTTATTTTATGTTTTGATTATTTATAAATCCCCCCATATTCTCATTGCTTGTTGTTCTTGTGTGTGTTTATGTTACATTTGCTTGCAGCGGCATCTCATTGAGTTCCATCAGCGGCACCTGTGCGTCGTCGAACCCATCTCCAACATACCGAACCTCACTCAATGGCTTCCACTCTCACACGCTCAGCTTTGAGACCCTGGGCGATGAGTAGTAAGTACACAAAATCCTCACTTACTCTTATTAGCATATTATTGATAATTAATTTGGAAACTAACAACTAAACTCCCCCTCCAAACTAGCCACGAGGATGAGGACACCCTCTCGCTGGAGAATCTGTTTCCCTGCGATCAAACCGAGATCTATGCCTCCAAGAAGATCAGCTTCATAATCGACGAGCTCATCCAGACGGAGGTCAACTATGTGAACAATCTGAAGAAGGGCCTGGTCAACTATGGCAAGCTGAAGGATCTGGAGGATGTGCCCGAGGGACTGAGCGGCGAGGCCAAGCAGAGGTTGCTTCTAGGCAATGTCGCAGAGATTCTAGAGCTCCACGAACAGGAGATTCTGCCGCTGATGTTGCGCAATCAGCGGGATCTCAAAGGTCTCTTCGATGAGTTTGCCGTGCACTTTGAGGTGAGTAAACTGGAGGGGATTAGGTGTGTGTGTGTGTGTGTGGGTTGGGTCCATTAGCCCAAACTCGTGTCATTTAGCCAAGTAGCCGTTAGACAGGTTCCGACAGCCAATCGATCACCAAATCTTTTGTTTTCTTCCGTAGGCACTCCAAGCTAAATTGCTAAAATTCAACCTCAAATATTTACTCACAAAGCCGAGTTGATAAATGTTTTTTTATTATTCTTTTTTATATATTTTTTTGCATTTTTTTACTCACTTGACACCTGCGCTTGCTTTGGCGTTGACTGACAGTTTCTCGTTTCTTCATTAATTTTTTGCTTTTTCAAGCATTTTTTCCTTATTTTGTTTGTCGAATTTTGTTGTATTTTTAGTCCGAGCCTCGTGTAGAAATGCAAATGAAGCCCATGTGGGTTATGCAAACTGCTTAAGAATTCCAATTGAGCCTCGAAAAAAGGTGAATTATTTTTAATATATTTAATTCTGTGTAATATTTCTTTGGTCACACCTCGGGACAACCGAGAACCGAGAAATATGTGTCAGCAGGTTCATTCATATGCCACGGCGTGCTTCGTATAAATTAAGTTAATGAAAATGCCAAAAAAAAAAAGAAGAAATAAATATTTAGCAGAGAATGACGAATGGGTGGGCTTAGTGGGAGACCTGATAAGATTGAAATAATCACCAGAACACAATAATTATAAAGAACAACAAAACCGAACGGAGACAGAGAGCTGGCACTCAGTTACGAAAATCGGTAAGCAAACAGATTTTTTTATGTCTGGGCTTGGGTTTCGTTTGCCGGCTGCCTGACGTCATCGCTTCACGTTGGTAGAGTCGCACATTTAGATATTTTTTTATATATGTATACTATATAAATTGAAGCTATAGAAAATCCGCAAATCAACATGAATTACACTGCCTGCGGATCTCGTTAAAAGTGCTCAGCTGGGAATGATTTTTTCGGGGCACTCTTTCAGTGGCCACATGGCCATGTCGAGCCGAGTGTTGACAACGCAAATGATCAATTTAAATTGAAATTGACAGAGGAGGAGGCCTGTGTCTGTGGAATTCTTTGGACGCAATTCTCTTATGTCATTCTGCAGTTCCAAGAAGTGCCCAGGCCGATAAGGAATAAATTAAGCAAACAAAGTACAGTGGAAACTGTGGCCAAAGCAGGTAACATTCCTGCTGAGCTGCCCGAGGATTTCGGCATCTTAATGCTCGACAGACATGCTAAGCCCCCAGAGATCTGATTTATGCTGTTTTTATTTTATATTCTTTTTCTCCTCTCAAACATTTCTGACTCACAGAAGCAGGGAGCTAAATATGTATATATCATAAAAATTTCTTCTAAAGATTTGTTTATACATATTTTCACACAAGTTTTTCGCTGATTTTGGCAACATGCTGTATAAACAAAAGACGCACGCACACAACTTGTTGATAAATGTATATAAAATCATGTTTTGAATTTCCCCTCAAACTCGTCGTCGCTTATTAATGAGGCTTTTCACAAGCAATTGCCAAATCGATTAGTTTTGACACGAATTGATGTTGCGGCCGAAGAGGCCTAGTATTGATTAATGTCAGGCCTTGCCCAGTTGAGGATTTTGACTCGAGATTTTCGGACTCAAATCCCAGAAGAAGCGGGCCATAAATAGAGTCGCCTTCATTTATTAATCGGCTTTAAATGGCCAAGAACAGACAAGTGACAAGCGTGTCGATTCTATTTGATTCCTCACAGAACTCAGGCGCAAAAATCAATTAAAAGTTTTGGATTTCAGATTGCTGAGGGGTCGGGGATTTTTCAGATTGAACCGATTGATTTGGAGATCGAAATCGGTGATGTGTGGCTATAAAATAAACAAGAGCAGATGATGTTGAAGGGGATGCCTTCGGCCATAAATTGTTTAAGCACTCGGGAAAAAATAGAAACACTTTTGAATAATTTGTTAAATAATTTATTGGATTTTGTTCGCTGGTTATATTATGTGCTTATGAGTTAGTATTTATAAAAAGTTTATCAGATCGGGGAAAGTAAATTATTTGAAGTGTTTAATTCGTAAATTAATTAATCATTATTTAAGATAGGTTTCCTTGTTTTAATATATAGAAATCAGCTTAAAAAGCTTTGTTTTTATATATAAAAGGCAGATTTAAAAAAAAAAAAAGGCCATACAAAATTTAATCCTCCTATTAACCTTGCTGACATTCTGGCTTAATTTATTGGGAAGAGTATAAACTATAAATAGGCCACATAGAATATAATTTTAAATTCCCTTTTTTTCGCCCACCCACAGAGACAAATTGCTAAATTAAGGAGAATGCATTGCGGATAGGAATTTCATGCTAATAAAAATGACGCCCACCGAGCAGAATTTCGCAAGATGCAAAAATAGAGATTGTCACCTTTGGCTGCCAGACGACCACGACTCCGACAATTGTTTAATGCAACCGTTTGTCCGTCAAAATCGCATTAGACATGCAAAACATAGAGAGCTTCGGGCCAGGAAGGGGAGATATTATTATGGCTGAAACACGCAGAGAGAGAGATGATTATCATATAATCTAAATGCAGAGCTTCGAGTTCTGATTCCACAGCCGGGCGGAGCTAATGAAATTAAAATGGAAAGGAAATCGTTAGACAGGCAATTTTCTTTGCAGTTTGCACTAGTTTCGGGGTCTCAGAGTTTTGGGTTTTTTGGGAAAACATTTGCATTGGCATTGGCCCCAGATAGCGACAGGAATTTCAAATTTTGCGCTCTAGCTCTGCCCCCTCGGAACTCGGAGTTACGTGACTTAAATGCTTAAGAAATTATGATTTCGCCAGCAGGCGCAATATATATCTCTCTCTATATATATATACCTCAACGATGTGCGAACTCGTATGGGATGTAAGCACATGGCTCAGACACAAAGGTTTGCCAAGTTTGGCTGATGTTTCGACGGGTTAAGACCTTGTTTGGGTTTAACTGGCGCTCGTTATGATATGTCTGGCTGATGTTTTAATTATTTTTATACAGAATGGGTGCTCATATTATTTGTACTATTTTGTAATAATTACCAACCTTATCTTTCCCTTAGAAAAACCGCTTCTATTGCTATGTAAGCTTCACCATGGGCAAGAAATCCTCCATGCAGCTGCGACAAGATCATCGAGAGTGGCTGCAGGTTAATATAATTAATAATAAGAAATAAAATAAAAATATTATTAACAAATTATAAAATTTAAATATTTTTCAGACCTATCAAACCTCGATAAAAGACAAGCTGGGCATCGACAGCTTCCTAGTTCAGCCCATCCAAAGACTGACCAGATATCCTTTGCTACTGCAGCAATTTATATCGGTAGGTTCTTGTTCTTATTTCTTAAAATAAAATTATTAACATTTATAATTATTTTTAAATTTTTTTAATATTTTTAGGAATTCTACAAGAGTGGAATTAGTTGCAAGCCCGTGCTGACTGCGGTTTGCAAGTTGGAGACGCGAATGCGACGCGCTCTGGATGTGGTCAACCAGGCCGAGGAGATACCCAACATCGAAGAGCTCAACGAGGTGGGTAATAATTTATTAGGAAAATCCTTCCTAATTTTAAATATATTATTTATTTTTCCACCTGCAGCTGGACCTTCTGCAGTTGGGCAACTTCCGTCGCTCGACCGAGTTCGATGCCCATTACTTTCCGACCCGCAAAAAGTACCGTGCCAAGATCTTCCTCTTCGACCGCAGCTTGGTTTGCACCGAAGTCCGAAAGAAGCGGCTGGCCTTCCGCCAGCACTACCTCTGGGAGAATGTGGAGCTGCAGCGACCCTTGGAGCTGGCCACCTCGAATGCCAACAAAACCATCAATCTGCTGGTAAAACACCAGGAGGGGAGCAGCTCCTCCAACGGTGCAGCGAATTCCAAGCGGGAGGAGTACTCCTTTGTGGCCTCGGAGGCGGCGGTGGTGAAGCAGTGGCTCCAGGCCACCCACAAGATCATCGAGATCGCGAGGAACGAGCACGCCCGGAGGAATACCTTCAGCCTGCCCATGGATCTGGTCATCGGCGTGGTGGTCTCCATCTGGCTGATATGGCAGTACTTGTAGGCGGTCCCTCTGCAATGTCCCTCCTGTTCCTGGTAACCAACCCACCCCATCCCCCATCCCATCTAGATCGTAGATATCTAAGAATAAAGCTAAGTTATTTCGTAGTCTCCGTATTTTCCTTGCTGTTTGTCCGAGCGTAAAATAAGCTTGCTGCAGTCGCTTGACAAATATTTATGATAAATTGCCTTTGCAGTGGCCAATCCCAGTCCTGTCCTCATCGTCCTTGCAGCAGAATGTAAATAGCTTTTCATCTTCCTCGCCACACGAGTACAGTGTGTGTGCTGTGCTTGCGGCAGCCACCGAAAAATTTATGACAAATCTATTTATTTAGAATTTATGACGGGCCCCGCAGCAGGAAGCCAAGTCACGGTCCAAGGAAATCTAATGAACCATGTCCGAGAAAAGATGTGTGGCTATGAACTGCTCGACAAGCTGATGACGATGCTGCGAGTGTGTTAAAATCGAGTTGGGGAAGGTTTTAAAATGGAAAAGACTTCAGATTTGAGGGGAGTATTAAAATGGAAATTTTTATTACCTTTTTGTTAGTAAAAAAAATACTTGTTAAATATTTAAGTGTATTGCTGAAGTATTTATGATATTACCTTCAAGTAAGATAGCTTTTTGTTAGTTTAGTTATTACTGGTAAGCTGTTTTTGTTTGTTTTGTCAAACATTTTAGTAGTAAATTATGTTAAATGATGAATTGGCGGGTCAAAATAAAGGTGCCAAGTATTTAAGACGTTTATTTTAAATAATGATTCTTAAAAGTCAAATTCTTAATGGTTTTTAGGACATAATAAATATAATAAATAGAATATAAATAAAATATAACAAATATATAATTTATTAAATTTTATTACTATTCTTTAACTCCCCAAATTGTGCTTTATATTTCAGCAAAACCAGCCTAAAAGTAGTCTTCTTGGAAATATATCTTCAATTTCAATTTTTAAACCCAATTCCCTGCTTCAAACCCACTGTATGCCACACTCTTCGATTTAAATCAAGAAACTGATTTTCCCCATTAGCTGTCCTGATTATCCGGTCAAGTGATTGTGTCAAAAAATTATATTTTCTTCAAGGGAAAATAATAAGCCCTTGCAAATTGTGGGCCCAAGGCTCCTCCGAAGCCTGCAAGAATATAGAAATAAAACCCAACAAGCAAGGAAGCTAACTTCGGAAAGCCGAAGTTTTCATACCCTTGCAGTTTCCTAATTTAGAAAAGGCATAACTAAGCCAATAATTCATATATTTCAATTTGGATCGCTTTTCCGTGCTATTTTTTATTAGATTAATAAATCTAAATATTAAGTTTAGAAATACAAATTTTTTTTTTCAATTTTTAACAATTTTATTGATGTAACCCCTTACCAAATTTTGAAAAAATGGGGAAAAAAATGTTTTTGATATTTTTATACCCGGTACCCATAGGGTACAAGGGTATTATAAGTTAGTGCCAACCGAGAATGTATGTAACAGGCAAAAGGAGAAGTCTCCGACCCTATAAAGTATATATATTCTTGATCAGCGTCACTAGCTGAGTTGATCTAGCCATCTCCGTCTGTCCGTCTGTCCGTCTGTCTGTCCGTGTGAGACAACAGATCGCACAGACTGTGAGAGCTAGAGTTACCAAATTTGGTGACAACGTTGGCATCTGTTGCACGAAGATCAAGTTTGTTTTAAAATTTGGCCACGCCCATTTCCGCCCCCGAAAATCATAAAAAACGGTATATAAGCCATATGCGTGATTTTCGGCGTAAAGTAAATAAATAGTCTTAATAAGTAGGCAATCGTGGACTTGTTTAAAATCGGATGATAAACATAGAAGTTACTAAACAATAAAGTTTCTGAAAGAGAGAGAGAGAGAGAGAGCGCTCACGTGCGTGTTCCTAGCAGCATTTGTCTTTGTTGGGTGTTGCTCAGCATGTTCCTAGCAACATTTGTCGCTTTTGAGAGTTGCCCAATATGTTCCTAGCAACATTTGTCTCTTTTGAGTGTTGCTCAACATGTTTCTAGCAATATTTGTCTCTATTTGTTAACATTTCCTTTTTTCCATGTTCATGTGCTGTTTAATTTCACCCGCAATGCTTTGGGTACCGGGTATCTTACAGTCGGTCACACTCGACTGTAGCTTTCCCACTTGTTTTACATTAATTTCGCCATCATTCCCATGGCAGCTATAGGATACAGTGGTCCGATTTCGTCCGTTCTCTACTGCGTGCTAGAGAACTAAGACTATGCTGAAAATAACAGACTACAGACTGAGGGACTAGTTCGCGTAGAAACCGACAGACAGACGGACAAACGGACAGACAGACGGACATGGCTAGATCGACTCGGCTGGTGATGCTGATCAAGAATATATATACTTTATGGGGTCGGAGTTGCTTCCTTCACTGCGTTGCAAATATCATGGCAAAATTATAATACCCTCTGCAAGGGTATAAGAAGTGCACTAATGAAGTTAAACAGGACTTAGGCAGAGCAAGAGGAGGCGCTAGTAAGGATGTGTACCATCTGGCCCTATCTGCAGTTCCGTGGCTGTTTCGGGGATGTGACAAAATTTGCACAAAAGCAATTTGTTAAGAGGGTGAAAAAGAAACATAAAAAATAAAAATATACTGACTCCCTTGACATCCCAAGGATATGTTATATAGAGAGAGAGAGGGGAGCCATGTGAGTTGCTGTCTAAGCAAATTTTTGTTGGTACTTTCCCAGCAAGTCTATGTGCTCACTCGCTGCCTGGCCTGGCTGGCTGGTTGGCTGTTGGTTTATTATATTATGTCATTTATGTTGGCATGCCGCCATCGCATCCGGGGGATAAAGGATGCTGGGATACGGGGCTAAGGGATAATGCCCGTGTTCTTACCAGGCAGCTTAAGTGTATTAATGTCTGTCAAGTAGTTGTCACACAAGTGACGTGTATGTAAACGATTTGACATTTTTATGAGCCCGAAAAAGTCGCTGAGAAATTACAAAAAATTTTCCAGCTAACTGCTCTTGCTCTCCTTGGTCCTGGGTAAATATATTTCAATATTTCTGGGCCATTGGCTGCTCGCCACCTCGGCTCTTTTGTCTATGCCCCTCACGTAGTTGGCCCAACATGCTCCACATGTTTTTTAAACTAAATGCATAATTTCGAACGCAAGAAAAAGCGAAGAAAAGGCAGCATTTTTTTGGCAATAGAATTGTCGAATGCCGGGGGGCATAATTTATTTGAATTTTCGTTTGCTGGGGCCACGTTGCCGGAGGACAGCAGCAAATTTGCCAAGTAATTGCACAAATTATTGCACGTAGGCGGGCAACACATGATGATGGAACAGATGGCGCCGGGGAGATATCGGCCTCCTCCTCCCTTTTTCATGCTACATTAAATTAACTTGACATATTCGGGAATGGAAATGGAAGCTGGGGGCCACAACTGTTGCTAATTTTTGCTTAATATGCCCCACACATTGGACTTGTGTGTGCGTAACCAATTCACGCCCCAGCGCCAGTCGCCTCCTGCTGGCAAACCCAATCCCATATAGCCAGGATGTACGCCTCCCGATATCTGTGAGGGCTTTATCTGCCCATGTAAATGCAACACAACACTTAGGCACGCATCCAGCACACATCTTCATCCATCCATCCGTCCCAGTCCCAGTCGTCGTCTCTGGATTTGCGAATTCGTTTAGTTCCTTTGCTTCGGGTGCTTGAAAAAGTTCAAATTTCAGCTGCGAAATGGCACGTGAAACAATGTGCTTCCCCCGTCCAAGGGTAGGAGTGACAGTGGGGCGAAAGTCCAAAAAAAGTGGAGCTAAAGTTTGGTGTAAAAAATGGGGAAAAATATCTGAAGTTCTTTTTACTTGAATTTTACACTTTACATTAGTTTATATATTTTTGGAAATATTAATCCTCAGTTCCCTAGTTCCTGAGTAAGTAGATCTTAAGTTTAGTATAGAAAAAAATGGTAAGAATTTCGCAGGTTCTTAGAGATATTATTACTTGAAAAACAAAATAGGTTCTGGGCTGTATTTATGATTATATAATTAATTAAAATATTAATCCTTAGTTCTCAGAGATTTTATTACTTGAAAAACAAAATAGGTTCTGGGCTGTATTTATGATTATATAATTAATTAAAATATTAATCCCTAGTTCCCTAGTTCCCAAGGGCGAAAATGCTGAGAAAAAAGAGCTAAATTTTGGTATAGAAAAAATTGTAACCACATCCAAAGTTCTCAGAGATTTTATTACTTGAAAAACAAAATAGGTTCTGAGATGTATTTATGAATAGAAAAGTTGATATATTAATCCTTACTTCCTCGATTCTTTCCTACCATATCTCACACTTGACTGGCGGGTTCAGAGCCTCCGTGGTTGGGCAGTTGAAGGCATTGCCAAAGGACTGCAGTTGGCTCACTGCCTGACTGAGACGCAGCTTATCCGGATCTGTGGTGTCTCCATAAATCAGCTGCTCCGCATCGCCGACAAAAATCTGGGCAAAGTTCAGCAGGAACAGCTGCCTCAGGGGCAATTTGCTAAAGCTCGGCTGGTCCTGGCTGAACTTGGAGTCGTCTCCAAAGTAGGTCCTGTAGACCAATCTCAAGGCCATCACGTCGAGCACACGATCGTCGATCGACTCGGAGTCCTGAGTGGCCTTGAGGCAGGCGATTGCCTCGACATAACCCGGGTTTTGCGCAAAGTCTTCCAGCATCAATCCATTGGCACCCTCGACATCCTTGGACAGATGATAGGGCAAGAAGTTCCTCAGGATCTGGCGGGCCAGCATGAAGCCCAGCAGACTCACCTTGAAGACGTCGTGCATTTCGGGCGCAAAGAACGGAGCCTGCAGGATGTCAATGGGCAGGATCACCGTGTTGTTGCACTGGTGGAGTTCCGGCTCGGCATAGGCATATCTGTCGTTGGCTAGGATAAAGAATCTTTTGCCCTTGGGCACTGGGCCATCCAGTTGCTCCAGCCCCTTGCGATTGCGATGCTCCAAGACCTTTAGGTGCAGCTCGGCAAAGTCCAATTCAGCGGATTCCAGGTTGAGGTTGGAGTAGAAGTCGATGACATATCTGCGCTGGTTCTCAAGATTCGGCAGCTTTCCCACAGTCACGGTCATGGTGCTTAGCCTTTGGGTGAGATGCTGCACTTCCTCGGCGGTTAGGTTGAATCGATTGCTCTGCAGTCGTCCCAGGAAGGAGCTCGAGATGAGCTCGAACAAGCGCTGGACTTCGTCGATATTCCGCTGCAGCTTTCCCAGCCGGAAGTAGAAGTTCTTGTAGAGCAGCTCGGCGGCTGGCTGCATGTGGACAGCCACTGCCGCGGCACACTCGGCGGGATCACCCTGCCCACCGGCACCATCCAGAACCTTCAGGTGCCTCACGAAGCCGACCATCAGGTAGCTGGCCACGGTCTCTGCGTCGAATTTAGCCAGAAGTTCGTCCAGACCCTCCAGATAATCCATCTCGTAAGCCTCCACAACGAAGCCGGTGTCGAAGGAGCTGCCAAAGGCGGTGCCGAGGAACTTGCCCAGCGCCAACTTCGTCCTATTCTCGAACTCTCCAATGCTCAGGTGGGTCGGGCCACCACTTACCTCCGCCAGCTGCTTTATCTCTCTCTCTAGGACCATAATGTCGCGGGCCAGGATTCCAGCTCGCTTCCTAGAAACACCGAGGGTGATGAGCAAGTGCTTGGTTCTCGATTCTTTTTCGATGGTGTGGATGTGCTGCTTCCCGACGATCACCCTGAACTTGGTGGTGTCATCCGTCCGCGGCTCTACCACCATCCCGATGAGCAGCGTCTCCAGGCCGAAGCGACGCAGGCGAGCCAGTGTCTCCAGCCACTCGAACTTCTCCTCGGGCCACTGACTGCCGCGCGGAGCAAACTGCGGCCAGGTGAGGCCCGTAGCCGGTGGCACCAGTTGGATGTAGTGCTTCCACGAGTGCGTCTCCTTGGGCGCTGTGAGACAGGTCTTGTAGAACAGCCACACCTTCTCCTCTACACTGGCCTCGTCGGCCAGAACTCGGTATTTCAACCGATCGAACACCTTCTGCATTCTGGCATTGAATCTATCCTTGACCAACCCGTGAAGAGAGTAGATCCCGTCCGCCTTGTGGACATCCAGGAACTTGCCGCTGCTGAACTTTTGGAAATCGTCGCAGGGATTGGCGCTGTCGTCCATGTGCTGAAGTATGTGCTCCAGAGCCGCCTCATCGGGGCTGGGCTTGTGGGCGGCCGCGGCGATGCCAAGCAGCCACAGAAGGCAGATAACGCGAGCAGTTCCCTTCATCTTTAGCGAGTAACTGAGGAAAAAGCTGAAGAAACAGCAAAATTTAACCCGCTGGCTAGACAATTGATAGTGTTGGGGGTCACCAAGGGTGACCTACGCTTTGATAACCTTGAGGTTGTCCAGCACGCAATTTTCAGCAAAGTTGATATTCAGTTTATAAGTTACTCGGCATAATTGTTAATCAGTTAATAAGTTTGCCAAAAAACAAACAAGAAAAAATAATGAATAACTCTATAAGATACTCTGGAAGGCATTCTTTAGGGAAACCTTTTTTATTTATGTGATTTTAAAAGCAGAGATGGGCACTGATTTCCTAAATAGGAGCCTTATAACAAGAGCCTTTGGCAAAGCCATTATTAGAATTATTAACCACTATTACGCGGTGCTCCAAATATAAAGTTTTTATGCCCTTGCAGAAGGTATTATAATTTTGATCAGAAGCTTGCAACGCAGTGAAGGAAGCATCTCCGACCCCATAAAGCATATATATATTTGATCAGCATCATCAGCCGAAGCGATCTAGCCATGTCCTTCTGTCCGTCTGTCTGTCTGTCCGTCTGTCCGTTGCTACGCAAACAAGTTTCTCAGTTTTTGAGCTATCCGAATGAAACTTTGCAGATAGTCTTCTTTATATTGCAGCTAGTATATATGAATGTTGGAACGGCCGGAATCGGACTACTATATCTTATAGCTGCCATAGGAAAGAGAGGGCGAAAGTGTCATATTTTCGCTATTTTTTAAGATATTGGTCTCGAATAAAATATATGATCTTATAGCTGCCAAAGGAACGATCGGCCCGAAAAAGTTGATTTCCGTTGTTATTAAAGATATCGAATTAAAACTTAAAGTAAATGTTGTTTTAATTTAAATATATAGCCATACATTTAAAATATCATTGAAGTCTGACCACTATATCATATAGTTGTTTTTAAATATTTCGGATTAAAACGATATATAAGATTCCTTATTTTAATTTTATTTATTATCTGCAAGGCTATATAAACTTCGCCTTGCCAAAGTAAGGTTTCTTTCTTGTTATAATTTAATAATATAAAAGTAATATTTTTTTCCCCACAAAAAGTCTTAGTCTTGCCCCACTGTGCCCGTTACGGTGGCACAAATCAAGCAGAGCGACAAATGCCCATGCGAATGTGTGAATTTGCCGACGATGACAACTGATAAAAGATCGAATTGCGCATCTGAATCCTGCGAGAGGCCCAGGACACGTTTCGCCTGGCAGAGAGGGGGAATGGGAATGTGGCTGGGAATGGAGAGCGAGACCGAGACCCTTAAGACCCCGGGTTAGGCATAATGCCGTATGGCATTAGATAAAAAACAAAGGCATGTAATTTTCGGGGCATGGCCCAAAGCCGCAGCCGAAACGGAAACGGAAACGCTCGATAATCGCCCAGAGAGTGCAGCGTCATGTGTGGGTTGAGGGTCCTTGATGCCCGAAGCCAGATAATGCGGGGGCGGAAAATCACGTAGGGTTACCCACTCTCCCCAAATTGATAAATGCTCGCTGTTAAGTGGTATGTTTTTTGGGTTAAATGCGATGTAAAATGTGCTTAGCCCCCTTAACCCCTAATGGCATAATAACCTTGTGCTGGCAACAAAATTCAGAGCATATCCAATGATTGTTTGGTTTTAAAGAAAGCATGGGTTATGTGAAAAAATTACACTTAAAGGTAAAAAGATTCAAGAGGGAAACAGCCCACTTTTTAATACTTTTCTCCCCGTGTAATTGAAAGCAGGTAAGAGCTGAGTGACAGTTCAGTTAGCAGTCGGGACAACAAGCACCTTGAGAGCATCAACCTGGCCGAGTTGACGCATATAAATCGCCCATCGTTCGGGGCCACACCTGACACTGTCAACATATGCTCTGCAGTTCGGCGAAATGGCGAAAATCCTGGCCTTGTACATACATCTTGCTTACAGGGCTCCAAATTGAAATTTAAAACGGGAAAACCAATAAAAAACAAGTTACACAGACGCCACCGACGGGCGGCAATACAAATTGCACTGACGACAGCTGAAAGGCCTCCCCATCCCGGAAAGCGTCCAGGAAGCACCGAAACCACCCGATCCCAAATGCAATTCGCGCCCGGGACCAGCATACAAATGCCTTCAGCCAAAGGATAATATAATGCACGTTGTTGAAGAATAATGTCCTGCCAGAAGACAACGTCGCCATCGTCGTCCAAGGGACTAAGCATGTCTGCCATCCTAGAGGATGTCTGGAGGATGGGGAGCCTTCCTGGGGGCGATAGCCAAGGATCCAACGGATCCACAGAGCGGACAATAACGATGCCGGCAACGGCAATGACAGGCAATTTTAATAGAATCCGCCAACCGGGGGGGAATGGGGTTACGGACTTAACTTGGTGCGTGCCTTAACCCCGCCAGAACCCAGCCAGGACAGCTTCAATTTGCACCACCAGCCTACGAGTCCTCAATGAACTGAGTCCTATCCTATCCATAGATAGATAGCAAAAGGGATGCAGGAGGCTGCTGGAGGGTGGGAAGTGTGATTTATTGCCAGCCAAAGTCAACAATCAATATTCAAATTCGTATGGAACCTGTTGAAAGCAATGAATATTTAAAAAAATTTAAGAGTTTATATTATAAACTTTATAGTATGTATTATTTGCAGGATATGTTGTAGGGTTTTTGGTATAATATTGGGAATAACTTGAAAGTTAGTTGCATTTTTTTATAATTTAACAAATATTTGAAAACGTATAGATTTTCTAATTATGGTTTTTTAAAGCTGAAAAGGAATTTTAGTCGAAATATTAAGGAAATATTATAAAGCTAAGCTACGCTAGGAACCACTTCTAAAATTTAAACTTAAGCTCCATAAGGCGGTAAAAATTAACAAAGATTCTCCTCAGAGGTTTAACGCTATATTCCTATGGTTTCATCTTTGTAGCCTCACCATTTTTGGCCTTTTTCTGGAGATACTGCAATCCGAAGCGCTCCTCAAAGTGGAGTTTAGCGTGAGGTTCTTTAATTTCTGATTCTTGTGTCCACACTTCTGGACCTCCTAGAGCATTGGAACTTATCCGTTTTCATATACTTAATCTCCTCACCTTGTAACCCGACCTGAGCTAGGGTTACTTTCTGGCCTCACCCCCAAGAGTCTCTGTGAATAAAATGTTGTATAAATTGTACCCAGGCATAAAAATGATAATGTCCATTTGTGGTCGAGCCAAATTCATTTATGGCGGCTGCCGAAATATCTTTTGATTAGCCAGCGGAATGGCTCCGGTTGCGGGCCATAAGAATCCAGGTCATGTAGCCCGCATATAAATCCCAGCAAATTCATGCATGACCCATAAAAGCGGGGGAGTTGGGAGCCTCGAAGCCTGGCACTTCAGAAAACACGGAACATATTTCCTATTTATGACTGCAACTTTCGGTGGAGTCCGGGCGGGGTATAAAAATTTCAACACGCTTACACAAAAATTGCCAATTAAGCGCATTTATGACTGCAGCGCAGCCGGAAGTATGTGTGGCATGCAGCTAGGAGGAGGCAACACCCCCAGGACGAAACCCACTCACTCTCTCTCTCTCTCTCTCTCTCCCCGAGGAAACAGTGTCTGGCCCCATAAACATCCTTAATGCGAGAACGTGTGCACTCCGAAGACGCTGGCCAAGGATTATTAAGAAACAATGAAGCCGGGACGCCGCTAGAAGCCATAAAAGCGGACACATAACGCCCGGTTTATGGCGCAAGTTAAAACCGGAAACTAAATAGTTGACACCGAGCGGAGCGCAGGGACATTGACCAAGGATTACCGGGAAGGCGGAGGCGGAACTCTCGTAAAGCTCTCTCGGGTCAATGACGAAAACATAATTTGTAATTTGAATTTGCTTCGTGTTCGAGCATAAGCAATGAGCTCTCACTCTGCCTGGTCCCTGCCAGGATATAAGGCATTCCGTTGGCGTTTCGCTTATATAGGAGGATATAAGTCTTTAGGATAAGGTAAGAAATCCGGATTTAACAAGTTACAATCACAGAATAGACTTTTTATTGGTTTCTTAAAGAAACTCCTTCTGCTGCCTTAACCCGAGGAAAGCCACAATTAACTGGCATCGACTTGTATTCAAAATTGTCTTCGGGGAAGAGGCTTAAGCCTTGGCTTCAGCTCTTGGCCTCGACGATAACGTCGTTGGCTGATTTATGCGCTTATCACGCAGGCGTCGCCGTTTTTATGTCCTTGTCGTCGCCGTCTGTCGGCCATAAATGTCCTGGCCGGAGTCCTGGTCGCAAATTTGCCATTTTAATGCTCCTTGGGCTCTGCCCCGGCTAGCGCACATACTTGCACTCGTACCTGCGATGGGCTTAGGCCCATCCTTTGTCGATGTGACAGTTTTTCATTACGCACAAATCCTTCGGGCATACACCAAGTCACATTAAAAAAAAAAGAAGGATGTTGACAAAAAGCCAAAAAACACACACGAAAAAAATATGAAAAGGTTGGAATAAAAGTCGTAAGCAAACACACGAGGAGGGGTGCAGTCTTAGGAATTTCATAAAAATCGTTGCCAGCTTATCGCAGCTTTAAGATGTCTGTCCTGTGGTTGTCCCTGCGCCCTGCGACACTTTGAAAGTGACATTATGCAACTTTGAGCGGCACAGCGGCGGGAAATGCAGCTATCTAAATTACCCAGAGACATCCGGCATGGCAGGACGTTCCTATATGCTCAAGGATCAACAGGAAGCGCCCCAAGGAGTCTGACTAGCTGACTAGCTCCATGTGTTGTATTTTCCTCCTTTTTCTTGTTCTTTTTCTCTTCCTTTTTGACGCTGCAAATTTCATTTGGCACTGCGATGGCAGGAAGGAATTGTGAGCATGCAAAGCCAAAAAAGGGTCCTGCAGAGACACAGATAAGTTAAGCGCAGGAGTCGCCAATTAATGCGTCGTCCTGCACGTGTTAGCGCTCGCCCACTTGAGGTCCTGGCGGCGCCAAGTGGCCGTCTGTCAAGGCCAGAAGTCACGTACTCCTGCCGGGAATTTAAGGAGTGCAAAAAACTAGTGAATTTCCAAAATAAACTTGGAGGGAAATGGCTGATGAGGTGCTTTCTAACACAAACAAAAGCTACAAAGTATAAATCTTATTTTTAAAACTAATATTATCCTAAAAAAAATAATAAAAACAACATTAAAACAGTAAAAACAAAGGCAATATTTTATTATATATTTTCCGCACGCGGAGGAACACGAGGAAACCTTCCTATCTCGCTGTTCATTATCATTTGCAGCCGCGTGATCACTGGCACCATCATCTGGAGGCCCAAGTGCTGCTCCAGGGTCTGGGCAATCTCCACCCGAAGCGCCTCCTCCAAGGACTCGCTGACGTTGCGCTTCTCGACGATCTCCACCTCCGGGACCTGCAGCGGATATCTCGCCGGACAGGTGAAGACCAGCTGAAGGGCAAAGCCTACTCGGGCCCCCGATGCGGTGCCACCGCCCTCAAGATAGTTCATGGTGGCCAGCGGAACCTTTAGCTGGAGACGCGGTCGCCGGGCCAGGACCAAGTAGGCCAGACCCAGATAATGCATGGTCCGCACCTCATTCTCCTGCAAATCCCAGAAAAACCGAGCCGTCCTCTCCGCATCCCAGTTCTCCGGCAGATCCTTCCTGGCCACACCACCTCCGCCTGCTCGTACTCCTCCTCGCGCCCGCTGCGTCATCCTTCGTCGATAATTTCGAATTTTGCCTACTATTTGGTTTTTTTTTTTTAATTTTGCTAGCTTCCCCCGGATCGTTATCTCTGCTCCACCGAAATAATTTGAAATGTAATGCCAGGCCATGTCAGTAAGCCGAGATTTGCATAGTGTCGCCCCCATCCAGGCAATAACAGATGGATGAAAGGGACTTGAGGCCTATCATAAGGCAAGGGATCTCTATGAGGAAGAGGGGGATGAATCGGGGGAAAAAAACTGTAAGGAAAGGTGGATGCTCTGCCGGTAAGAAGTAAAGAATTAGAAATAAATACAAATATTAACCTCTATATTCTATAAAAAAAAATGCATTTCAAGGTTTTAAATTCTTTATTAATGGGTATTAGTTATGGGGAAGGAAACTCTTTCGCTGTTGATCATTAAGTAAAAACCTTAATTACAAATCTCTACTATCACACCATATCAGAAATTAACTCAAAATACCCCTCAACAAAGAGCATTCAAAATACTTCAAGTATATTTTCCGACTTCCCTGAGTATACTCCCATTAATACCCTCTCACCGCAAATTGAGTTTGTTCGTTTTGGCCGATTTGATTAGCCTAGATTTGCTGGTCTCAGTGCTATGCAAATTAGCTGTGTGATTATCGCGAAAATTGGCAAACACCCGAGACACGCAGACACAAACACACTCCCGACACACACCCAACTTCACACCCTCCCAAGAAAATTTACCAGGCAAAGCGCGGCGGCTCCCCCTTAATAGTTTTCAGCTTCAGACGTGCGTGCGGACTTCCTCTGCACTTGGGAAATCTTCCACGCATATGAGTAACATTTTTATTAGTCCTGCGAAAATTTGCATTTTGAAGCAGTTTTCAGTCACGTGAGCAGCAAGGATTCCCTTTGATTTTACACACCAACGCCCCTGGCTAGTGGTGGCTTTATCCTAATGAGCCAGGGGAGAAAAAAAAAGGGGGATTTGTTATATTTGATCGCTCTAAGGGATAAAGGGAAATAAATTAATAATAAAAAGAAAACATTATTAAAGGATTTAGAGATTCAGCTGGAATATGTTAAAATTTATAAGTTCTTCATATTTAAATTCGAAGTAGGAGCCATAATTTCCCTCTGAAAGCAGTTCTTAAATAACCAAATATGTTAAGATGATAGAGTGTCCATTTATACTGTTCACCTGGCTGTCAATCAACTTTCAATAAGCCAGCCGGCGCTGCTTCAATCTTCATTAGAGTCCTTAGAGCTCGCTCCAGGATGATGTAAGGCCAAAGCCCTGCCTCGGCATCAAACTCACTCAAACATGTTGCATTGCCCCTACAACGTCGGGCGAGTGTCCTCAGATTTTCCACCCACTTTCCCGCCCGATTTTCCCGAGGCTCCCTTCGGCTAGCTGGCGGTTGGTTGGCTCTTCGTTCTCCTAGCCAGCCGGGCTGGCAACGCCCCGGAACGTGACCAAATCGCATTCGGGGCGTGCACCCCGAATAATAGGGGAGAGGCAAGTATCCTTTTGCCTTTCTGAAGGTGCCTCCTTTTCCCCGGAGTCCTTGTTCTTGCAGATTTTTCCTCAATCTTGTATTGACTTTTTGCTGTTTGCTCGCTGGGATTTTTCGGCTGCTCCCCCGATTGGCCGGGATGGGAGTTCTTGAGCTTTGTTTTTGAGAGCTGCCGCTCCCCGTTCCTGTTCCTGTTCCTGTTCCGCTTGTTGAAAACTTTCGTGAAGCACTTGTTTACGATTTGAAGTGCATTTGCCGGGGGCGGCGGAGAAGTGACTGTCATAATTTGGAGTCCATCGATTGCGATCTCCGCAGAGCTGGCTCGCTGGCAAGTGTGAAAAGTTTTCCACTTGGCGCCGGAAAATCTCAGCTGTTAAGTTCCTTGGTTATGCTAATGAGGCAAACTTTGCCACTTCGATCGGAGGTGGTTTCTTGCCTGCACGCCATAATTGAAAGTTTTGTCTATTTTTTATTTCGCTTGGGCCAAGTTTGCAGTGCCCTCCGGATGAAGCAAGGTCACTCCAGACCCACCCATGAATACCCCCGTGTTGAACAAGCAAGCCCCATCGAATGTTAAGATATATCGGGGTTGCCCCGAAGGTTATAACAGGCCCCGCATGGAGCATCGCCGGATGAGAAGAGCGATTGCTAGCATAGGCATGAAGTTCCCGACTTTGCTAATTTTAGGATCATTTTGGCCCTGGCCCTCTTTGGCGAGGCGGCCAAGACCAAGTCAAAAACCAAGACGAACACCAAGCAGAAACAGCAGGTCCAGAAGGGGAAGGTCCTGACCCTGGCAGAGCCCTTCAGGGCTGCCAACTAACAGCTGCCCGACTGCCGCTGCTCCGAGGGAGATTCCTCAGGTAACTACTCAAGGTTTTCGCGGGGACGCAATCACTTTGGAGCCTTCAAGAAGTGAGTTTAAATTATTTTTTTTATTTAAGTATTTATTTTATATTTCCTCTCTTTAGTAAAGAGCAAAAATAAAATGAGAAAGAAATGTAGAGTTTGACATTTTTTCGACATTTTACTAGATAGAAGGCCAAAAGTATGCAACGACTTATATCTGAAATATTTTGTATTTCCGAAACAGTTTCAATAGGTTTATTCAGGTATTTAAATTACTAACAAATCCTCAATTTTAATTGAATATAATTTATTTATTTTACAATATCAATTCCCTTTAATCCCACAGATTCATTAATTACCTGAATACCTATCCGGATGTTTATCTCACCGGCATTAATCGGATGCTGGAGTACGTGAAGAAGCCCGTACTGGGCGCTCCCTCCAAGGACTGTCCCGCCCTGCCGGAGGCCGAGTGCCGCGCGGTCCAGTGCCATGTCCAGAAGCTTTCCACCGGCGAGGAACGTTACCTGAATGTCTGCGACAAGTGTCACGTCGTCTATCCTTGGCTGGAAAATTCCCTGGGCGAGCAGCTGTAAGCCCACAATAAAGAGAATACACGGAAAATTACCAATTATATTTTGTTTATTCCTTGAAAATATTTAACAATTAAAAGGGGCTAAATTTTAATAAACATTCCATTAGGTATATCCTTTCAGATATTTTGGAGAACTATTTTCCAATAAAACTTTTACCAATAAAGAGAATACACGGAAAATAAACATAAATGTTTTTATATTCCTTGGAAATTGAACAATTAAAGCTAAATTTAAATACATAAAATTAATAATAATTTAAGTATATCATTTCAGATATTTTCGGTATTACTTTCCGTGCAAAATTCACACTTCCGTGTTGATAACATCAATGTCAGGCGAGTTTTCCTCTTGTGTTTGAGGTGTGTGTGTATAATGAAGCTGCAATGTTTTTCTAAAAGGGGGAAGCCGTTGCCATTGCCGTTCAGTTGACATTTTCCCATCTCTAAGCCAAAATTTACATACGCCGCCGCACGGACCGCGCTGATAAATGAGCTGAAATTATGTTTCTGGCCGTGAGACGCTTAATTAACTCATTCAGCGGAGCAGAGTGCCCCCGAGCGCGGTCATATTTCATGGGGCTCTCGGCGGTGGAGAATTAATACGCCGGCTTCCGGTGCCACGAAGAGAGAGAGAGAGAGAGTCCTGTTTTAGGCGTCCTGTCAATGCAGCTGGTACCTGTAAATGACGTTCGACCGTCGTCTGGGGCTCCGGGCTCAAGCTCTCTAATGCCTTCGGTTGCATTTTTGTTAATGGACCTCTAACTAATGACAGCCTCCGGGCTGCTGCATATCAGCCAGGACACGAGACGAGACAAGCCGAGTCGAGCTGGGGGGATCTCCACATTGCGGTTGCTGTCGCAAATTATGTATGCGGTTAGCCATGGCCAGCTCTTCCCCGGGGTAACGTTGGGTTAAGGCGGAACAGGTTGGACATGGAAACGACCACAACATATTGGTTGATAGTTGACCGAAGGAGCAGATGGGGCTTACTCAAGGCACTTAAAAATACCCACAGAGGCAATATTTATCTGCGGTTAGGTGGAGTGGAAAGTGAGGCAACTAATCAATTAGAGTTTGGGTGGAAACACCTTGAAGAGCTTTGCATTCGACGGAATATTCCTTAAAGCTTATGGATATGTTATTTCTGGAATTTATTCACATTTATTCGCAGCTACACACGTTTATGACAATGCTTGTTGGCCAGGACATAGCCCTCTGGGCAGTTGGCCTCCAGGATATTGTAGGGCTGCACCTGTATCGATCCGCCGCTGGCGTTCCATGTTGTCTCCATTTTCATTTTGGCGGATTCATTGGGGCCACTCACATTCGGTGGTCCATCGGTTACGGCTTCCACAACTTCGCTGTCCGTGGCCCGAGCTGCGCTGATTGCCAGGATGCCAAGGACGAACAGGGAGAGGATGCTGCACGCAGATGCCATGCTGTGCCAGTGATTGCCCAACTTTAACTGAATCAAAATCACAATTTTCTGCTGACCATTACGACTCGCTGCGGCCAAGACAATTGTGAAAGTAGTTAATGGCTTATAAGGCAAGCCGATACAAGGGCTCTTGAAATATTTTCAGCCGAAGGTTGCCCCAGCCAAATCAGATCTGCTTTGATAGATTTCAATTTGCCATTTCTGGGCGGGAAAAAGACAATAAACAATAAGCAAACAATGGCTGGCTGCAAGCTGCTGGCTTTTATGGAAATGAAAGAAAATGCTCGAGAAAATCGCAACAAAAAGTGCGCAAATATTTGCTGATTACTTTCCCGAAACTTGCACTGATTAACAGCCGGGCAGAGGACCATTGTCCTGATCTCCTTCCCTTGCAATTTGAGATTTTTCCAAGCCCTCTGCTTAGCATAAATTTTGCATTTCTTCCTCTCGAGGGGAAAACCAGGAGAACAAGGTGGCTGTCATAAATAAATGACTCTACGAGCCTTTGGCCCTTGCCTCAGCTGTCTGTGACCTAAACAGGCATTATTTTAATGTACTTTTATGCGGTACACAGCGAAAAAAACAGGGTTCCCGGTATTTAACCCACCCACCCACACACACCCACACTGAGCCAAATGACATTTTTATGTTTCAATTTTCGTTTGCCTTTTCTTTTCACTTCGCGAAAATTATGCCCACCACCCAAGGACAAGCACTTTGATGATGATGACGTGGGTCCCGGGTCCTTAACAATTGGGGAGGCTTCTGTTGCCTGCCCCGCCTGACAATAGAATTGTCAAAATTATTCGCTCAAATTGCTGACATTTATTAGGCAGTTTACGGCCTCGGGGCTCAGGTTACTTTGTAGAGAGTCACTTAGGGGATGAGATGATATATGTTTTGCTAGGAGAGAGGGGAACTTTTTCTAATGACTTCCAATCATTACTGGTTTTTGACTTTAGAGTGCCTTTCAATAACAAATTGTTAAATGAAAAAAAAAAAACTTCAATCAAGTTTACAGCTGTAACTATTTTTTAATTTATTCACTTGTACAGGTCTTCAAATTACTTGTAAGTGTTTGTTAGTACTTTTAAAAGCTACTCATAAATTTATTTAAAAAATAAAATGTTATTTATTTCAATTTAAAACATGTCTTTGTATATTTTCTAAGGCTTTATTCAAAGTAAAATGTCGTTAAAAGTGAGTTATGTGAATAAATCTTTAAGCTTTCAAGGCGCTAATAAGTGTATAAATTAAAGATATATTATAAAGTTCAGAACAATGAATGATTTCCTGGTTATTACTGACCTATCTCAGCACAAATTAATTCTAAATTAATTCTAAATAATTTAAAATTCACTTCTCTACGAAATTCCTTTAAGGAATTCCATTTTCCGTTGCTGTAAATAAGCCTTGAAATATATATTCTCGCATTGCGAATGCAGTGGCTTGCGGTTATTCGACCGTTTCGCTGATTCGCCGATTTGCTGATTAGAAATGTTAATTATGTAAGAGCTTTTTAGTTGTAGGTAGGTCTTATCTGGGAGCAAACAAGCCCGCACACTTGTAGAACTAACAAGCTAATGACTCGACTCTCTTGACTCTTGTCTCTCGAACTGAAACTGAATCTGAATCTGAGAATCTGAGAATCTGAAAATCTGAAACAGAAACCCAATCAGAAACAGAAACAGACAGAGGAGAGATTCAGTCTCGAGTGCGACGTGAACGTGTTTACTTGGGATTCAATTGCAAAGCCAACTTTTGTTCGATTATGACCATTATACGGCGGCGGCTTTCCCGGCCGGAGCTGCTGTTTCTGCTCGTCGGTGTCTGGCTGTGTCTGGCATTGGATCCACTTAGTGCGGCTCGAGTGCCCAGCGATCGCTTTGTCTTTCCCTCGGAGTCCCAGCCGACACTGGAGTCCCGCCTCAAGGAAATTGATCGGGAAATGGAGGTGGTCTCGCGGCTGACGAATGTCACTCTTCTGATGATGCCCCAGGAAACCAAGCAGGGAATGCCGAGAACTGCCAGCAGAGGTGAAATGCCACCAGTAACTGCACATGGAAACCTAACGGAGCCAACGAAAAATCCATTAAAACCGGAGGGCAATCTGGCTGAGAAAGAACCGAATTCTTCCAGCGAATCCAAGATTATAACCTTTGGCAGCGATCCAGAGTCAAATAGGCCGCGTCCTTGGGAGCAAGCGGAGGTGCCTCTGACTGCCAAGCCAAAGGTGGTGCTGGAACCGAGGATCACCCTGGAAACCACTCGAATTTGTCCAGAGGGATTTACCTTGAGTGCCACACACTGCCGCAAGAATGCCTAGCAGCCTGGGGAAACTCTAAATAAAAGTGGTTTATTAAATAAATAAATTATGAATTTGTTGATGAACTTCTAAAGAAATTCTAAATTTAAAATTAAGATGCTAATTACTTAGAATGGTGTTTATTCAATAAATATGATGATTACTACAGTAATAAAATATGAGTTAATATTGTTTAAGTTAGTTAATAATACAAGTTTCAAACAAGCAAGGAAGCTAACTTCGGAAAGTCGAAGTGTACATACCCTTGCAGTTTCCTAATTTGGAGAAGGCATAACTAAGCCAAAATTGCACATATTTTAATTTTGATAGCGTTTCTGTGTTAGTTTTTATTAGATTAAGAAATCTGCATATTCAGTTTAGAAATTAAAAAATATATATATTTATCAATTTTTGACAGTGTTAATTATCAAATTTTGAAAAAATGACATAAAAAATATTGACTGATTTTTTTTCCAAATTTTGATTGTGAATAATTGGGATTTTAGTGGCGAATCGGAAGGTATGAGACTTTTGGCTATCACTTTCTTTTTGGCTATCAGAGGCTTCCAAGAAGACCTCAAAATCCCCCATTTTTGGATTACGAAAATAATTCGAAAAACATGAAATGAACCGACAGCCGGACAGACAGACGGACATGGCTAGATCGAATCGGCTGGTGATGCTGATCAAGAATAAATATACTTTACTTCTGGACCAAATTATAATACTCGTAAGTGTATAAATATTACAGATGAAAACAATATACTATTAAATCCAGTTGATTTCTTGATTTAATAATTTCTATTCTTAAATTAAGTGATCCATTTTTTGTCAGTGTAAACTACTACCGATTCTTAAGCTTTCTGCTGCAAAAACATTTTTTGGCAGAGCTTAAGAGTTGACTCAGACACAGAGTCTTGAAAGCTTCGTCATAGCAAACAAAGGCTTTGACCATTTTTGGTAGCATAAATACTTTAATTTAAATACTAAACTAATTTAAAAAATATATTTACAAGGAGAATTAGGAAAATTTTAGATAAGAAAGACCTTTAAAGAGGTCAACTTTTTGGTACCTAAAAAATACAAATCAAATTATAGTTCTCAAAGTTGATTTCTTTCGAATCTAAATAAAAGGACTTGATTGAAAGTTAAAAAATTGTTTTGCTAATAAAAATTGGATTACTCTTTTAATACAATTTTAAGTTTTTTATTTAAGGAAATGGGTAAGGTTTTTATTTACAGTGTATATGTGTAAAAGCTTGCTTTGTTTACGTTTTATTTAATGAGAGCTCTGGTGTGTCCGGCTTTTTCACTTTAACTCCGCTCACCGATGCGATCTTTTATCTGACTGATTTTTGATGGGTTAGAGACAGGCTCGGTTTAATGAGAAAGATGGTCAAGATCAGTCTGTAAAGCTTCGTCGGAGCAAGCAAACGCACATCTGCCGAGCTATGTCGATTCACCTGAACACTTTGATGCTGTTGCTTATGGCAGTGATTGTCATCACAATCGAGGCAAGATCAATGTCTTCCACTGAAGACCAAGGAAGTAAACTCAACTCAATGATAACTCCTGGGCCGATCTCTAACGGAACCGAGGTACCTTATCGTGGTCCCTATTATACATTGATCGAGACTTCCCCGATATGTAAAATGGGCTTTAAGCTGCAAGGAAATCGGTGCAGGAAACCAGCTTAACTTTAAAAGTATTTCTTTTATATTTAAATAAAAAGCCCACATTTTCTTGTACTCCCAAACAAATTAAGTCAATTTTTAATGATTTTGGATGCAGTGTAGCAAAGTTCGAAAATATCTAAAAGCTTTTTTGCTGCTCGCCTGCTTTGTTTACGTTTTTACTTTGCGGGAGAGCGCTGGAGCTGGCGCTGGTCTGGCTTTTTCCCATACACTCCGCTCTCCGATCGTGATCTTTATCTGTCTGGCTTTCGGTGGGAATGGGAATGGAACTGACACTGGCACTGCGAGTGCGACTCTGAGTGGGAAGATGATCCGTGTCAGTCTATAGAGCTTCGTCGTAGCCAACAAACGCGCCTCAGCCCCACGATGTCGAGCTCTCTTAACCCTTTGCTACTATGCCTGGGCTCTTTGTGCCTGCTTTTCCTCTCGCTGGAGGCCAGAACCCGGCCCTGCGTCGACGATCGCATAGTTTTCCCCAAGGATAGTGATGAAGACGGATTCTCCTCGAAGTTCCTTCTACCCAGTGTCAACTCCACATCGACCACGGAGGCTCCTTCGACCACAAGGAGCTCTGCTTTGTCAACCAAGGAGACCACAGAGCTCGTCTCGAGCGGGTCTGAGGAGCAGGACACCGAGAAGCCTGTGGTGGACAATCGGATATTGATCGAGACATCCCCGATATGCAAAGCAGGCTTTGAGCTGCGGGCGAATCGCTGCCGCAAGCCGGCATAGTCTTAAGTCTTGAGTCTCTCGAGAGATCCATATTGGAGTCAATAAAGTGATATATTTGAATAGAAATGCTAATGCTGATTGATGGGCCAGAGTGTATTTAGTCAAAAAGGGATTAGTCAAGAAGTTGGAAGTTTTTCGGGGAAAAAACCCCCTCATCAAATACATTTTACATTGTTGGGAGAAATTCTCTGTCCGGGGGAAACTTTACACAAAGTACGACAAAGTAATTATATAGTTTGGAGCCCCAAACTCGTGACTCAGTCTCCGCTTATGGCAGCTGCAATTGTTTTTCCCTTCTATCGGATTCTACAAATGTATACATGTATACGTACTCGTATGTAGTAATCCCCATCGAGGGGACGGCTTATCTGATGTCATGAACCTGGCTTATCGGCGGCTTATAGACAACACTCATCCGGCGGCGATCATCTATCTCTTCCAAGATGAGAACTCAGTCTGTTTTGAATATTCAAAGCTGGTGGTTGGTTTCTATTCTGTTTCTGAAATGGCTTGCCAGCTCTTATCTCTGGGGTTGGCTCTGGCTCTGATCTTCCTAATCGGCGGTCACTGGACAGACGCACGTCCTCAGAATCCTTACTATGTGGAGCACGGCGGAGGACCCGAAATGTAAGTGAGATTTGGCTTAAGCTTGAATATTTAAATAGGGAATTTAGATTCAAGTTTTCTTATCAAGAAATCGTAGTGGAAATAATTTTAGTTGTTTATTTATTTTCCAGGCATCATCATCGTCATCATCATGGACACGGACCCGGGCACGGACAAGGTCATGGTCATGGTTTTGGCTCAGATTTTTCTGGTCCTGGGTTTTCTGGAGGATTTGGTCCGCAGCCACAGCGTCCAGCCTATGGTCGTTACCCACCACCTACTTATCCCGTTAATCAAATGCCACAACCTGGCGGCGGTCGCTTCGGAAATAGACAGCCCGGTAACTTCTTTGGTGGTCCGCAGCCAGGTCCCAACCTAAGACCACAGCCAGGTCAGGGAGGTGATTTCGACAGGGGACAACCAGGATTCCAGCAACCAGGAGGAGATTTCAGCGGAAGGCGACCTGGCTTCCAGCAACCAGAAGGCGACTTCAGCCGTGGTCAACAGGGTGGAGACTTCAGGCCAGGCCAATCCGGCTTCCGACAACCAGGAGGAGATTCCCACCGAGGACAACCTGGCTTCCGGCAACCTGAGCAGCCTCAACCAGGCAGCGACGAGCTGCCCACCTATTCGCGACCTGGCCTTTCTCCCGGAGGATTCCAGCAGCACGGCAGCGGTGAAAATACCCAGCAGCCCCGACCAGGCGCAGGAGCAGGAGAATTCCAGCAGCCCGGACAGAATCAGGGACGTCAACCGGAAAGCTCTCATAATACCATTCAACCTCGTCCCGGCAACAACGAGGAGGACGACTTCTCGCAGTTTAATTTCCAAACCCCCAACACTTTGCAGCCCCGACCGGGTCAGATTCCAGAAGCCGGAGGAGCCTCCTCTGTGATCCAACCCATTCCTGGCCAGACCTCGAGCCGCGACAATGTGGGCAGCAATCTGGGTGACCTCTTCAACACCCAAGACTACCTCTCACCCGAACTGAGTCAAGGAGCTGCAGCCAGATCTGGATCCGAGCGAGATCCCAAGTCGGAGGCCGAGGAGGTGAGACCGGAGTCGGTGAATCAGCGCAACCTTTTCGAGACGGATCCCATCTGCACCAATGGCACCGAGAGAATGGCAGGACGCTGCCGCAAGAAGGCCTAAAAGATGTCGGGAGTAACTCTGGAAACCTGAAATAAAATTATCTGTAAAATTGTAAAATTCGATTGTGAAAATAAATGTTTGTCGATTTGAGTAATTAAAACATCAGGAATCTTTCCTGAATTGATAAAATTGATTAAGCAAGAAGTGCGAGTTCTCTGAAGATTACAAAGGAAATCAGGAAATGTAACTTATTTATTTGTGAAATTTTTAAACATTTTTAGATTTCTCAATTGATATAAATAGATCTTTAATTTTGTGAGAAAGAAACTACTGACAGGCCACTAAATATTATATATTATATTATGATATTATCAAATACTTTAAGGAAGTCATCATTTACCTAAATTAATTTCCTTGAAATTCACTTAACGAAAAACTTATATGCTTCTTGCTTCTCCATAAACGTTACCGAAACGTGTACCCATCAGATTTCTTCGAAACTGTCGAGCTGTCAATGTAAGCTGTTAGATCATGTTATGTCGATGATTATGTGATTACATCGCAAATATACCCCGAACGAAAGCAGATAAGGAGAGCATTCCCTGAACCCATTCAGAAATCGAAATCAAAACAAATTAGTTGGGAATCGAGTGTCGAAGAAAACACATCGAGAAAGTAACCAAAGATGAGGCATTACCTGCGAATATTCATAAATCTGCTCTTTGTGCTGACACTGCTTTTATCATTGGAAAACTCACCTAGTTTTCCCTGTCCCGAAGGTTTCAAGCTGTTTTTACATCGATGCCGAAGGCCAGCCTGATATTAATTACAAATGTATTTAGTTAATAAGAAAATTATATATTTGTATAAAAATAAACACTTCTTTAAGAAAAGGTAAAGCACTTGTTATTTATTTACATTTTATTGGGAATTAATTAATAGTGATATATAACAATTCGCTGCATACAATTAAAAGATTTACTTTCTAGATTTGTTCGTTTATTTTTTGTAAACTTTTGGTGGCACTTTAAGCGCAGCTTTAGGCACGTTCCCCTCTCTGGTATTTGCTTGGCCAACTTGCGGCGTTATCTCCATGCGATTTGTTGATTCGATGATTACTTAATCTCCTGGAATTCCCGGGCCTGCCATTATCTCTGTCTGCTTAGGCGATGCGATGGCACCTCTTGCCCGTCCGAATCTCGCCTTCTCTGCAGGTCGGCAAGATATCGAAGATGCTCTGCACGAGGAAATCCGTATTGTTAATATTCGGAGTTGTGGTGGAATTTCCCTGGTTGATAACTGCCGGAGTGGGCACCAGTTGAGGACTCCTGGACTCCGCCCCATGCCAGCTTATCATCAGCAGGCCCATGATTAGGAGAAATCTTGAAAGCAGCTCCATGGATTTTATTTTTTAATTTTTTTTTACTTTTTACTGGTGTGTTATGGGCTTCTGGCCTCGGGCCTGCGATTCGCGATACTGAATTCGAGCTCAGAAAATCGTTGCAGATTTCTCTGGCCAAAAGCTTTTATCTGGCTTTGAGCTTTCTGTAAGATCGAGAGCAAAAGCTGCCTTACCTGGCTCTCTTGGCCAGGTTTATCACCTGGTTCAGTTGATATTTGTTAATAAACAAAGCAGTTCAATATAAGCCTTGTTTAAATGGAATGAATGTTTCAAGTTTCTCTCAGATCTCAGAAAAATATTAAGGAGATGTTTATTATTATTTGTTTAAACATTTTATATTTACTTTTAACAATAAGTTCTTTAAATAAACAAAGTCTTTTGGTTTATTGGCATTTTCTCGGATTTATCAGCCCCACATTACGTCACTTTTCCGCTAATGCCGCCCGCAGCTGTTCATGTTTGGCTGTGACAGTGACCTTCGCCTTCTTGGACTCCGCATCCTGGTTGACCATTTTCCAGCCCAGCCAGCCGATGGTGTGTAGCACCAAGACGGCGATGCCAATCCGGACAGCGGGACCATATTTAAGGGCAGCTCCCCGGGCTCCGTTTTTTTGACTGTCCATGCCAAAATATAAAAAAAACAAAACCAAACCGAACAACTGATAGCACGTGAATAAATACGAGAGAGAGAGCGTGCGAGAGGAAAAGCTCTGAAAAGCTTTTCTCTGGGTTTTCAGGGCTGCGGAATCAACGATCAATGGTTCCCGTTCCAATTTAATATTTAGTTAAATTTATTTTGACTTTAATCAAGTCAAAAAGTCAGGCAACTGCCACGCCCTTTGGCGCCTGTCTGCCTCAGCCTGAAAAACTTTTGCCCAAGTAAGAAAAACAAATGCGAAAAAATCAAACGGAAAAGAAGAAAAAAATGTGTAAGGCAGGGACTTCGATGGGGAATTAGTATATACTCTTAATTATTTTATTTATTTCAAAACTATATATGAATAAATAAGGAAAATAGGTTTCCTTTAACATTTAATTTTTAAAAGTTTTGTGATTAATTTTTTGCTTTTTCTGTTTGAATAACAAAGTATATTGTAAGTATTTCGTAGCATAAATTTATTCAACACAACTGCGTAGCTTTTTTTAAATAATTTATGATTTATATCTCTTGTAAGATTCTAATAATGTTTAAGTAAAGTGGAATTAACTCAAAAGCCAAATGAAAATACCTTCTGGCAGGGCATGCAAGTCCACACATAGCACAAAGGCAAATGGCAGAAAATAGAGGAAAACTTCAGCATCAAATGGCACACAAAACGCTCGTATTACATAGCCAACGAGTCCTGCGCCCGAAGGATCTCCTCACCCTCCCGCTGGCTGGGAATAGCACTGGCACTGGGAATAGGAGTGGGTGGCGAGACGACCCTGGGCCAGGTGAAAGATTGAAGCTGCAGGCGCCAGGAATTAGCATGTTATGTTTAACGCATTTTTGCACCTTCGGCATCTCTCTGTGTGAGTGAGTGGGTGTGGTTGCCACTTCTTATGGAGGTGGTGGCTGGCTGCCTGCCCCCCAGCGACACATGTGCAAACAAGACGTTGCCTTAACCCATTGTGGCTTATCCGGGCAACAACAAGAACGAAACCGAGAACAAGAGCTCAGCATTTTCCGCACATTTAATCGCATTTTGTTTGGGGAAATTGTTGAAAAGCTCACATGAATTTTAAACTGCGGTTGGAGTTTGGGGTTCTTTTTGGCTCAGTGGTGAGAGGGTTCTCCTCTGAGCCGCTTACGTGTGAGTGCCATTGAATAATGCAGCTATAGCTCCTGTAGAGCGTATTTTCGGGAAGCCAAATTAAATTGAATTTTAGCTGCGACATTTAAAAATTTCATGAGCTCTCCTCCAGCCCACACACTCTCATAGATACTCTGCCACCGAAATTTCTAAAAGAGAACCCGAAGCAACCTCTTGCCGGGCAGGCTCATTAAATAGATGCCCGGTACGTGCTTCCATTTTGGGGCACATTTCATTAAGTGCACGTAAACGGCAGGCTGTCAACTAACTGGGGGCGTGGTCCGTGGTCCGTGGTCCGTGGTCCTTAGACCCGTACATTCACACATGGGTAATTCCCAACGTAAACACTTTGCGAAAGCATGTCGCAAAGACATCAATTACGGCATCAGCCGCATTGCCATCAGCATCATCATCATCACCAGCAGCGGCAGCATCATTATCGTCATCGATTGGCCCCTCGAAGGACGATGATGATGATGATGATGTCAATTCCGGCCCCTAAGGTGGCACCGCCTCAACTGCTGTGCTTGCTTTTCCTTCTCCCCAGGCTCTCCCTTAGCGTCCTTCGCCTCCTTTTAACCGCATTTCAAATGTGTTTTTATGTAAGCACTCAAAAAATACGAGAAAATGTAAGCAAACTTGAAAAAGGTGTACAGTGTGGGTCACAATTGTATTCTTCTTAATTTGGAAAGAAACGAAAATATATGTAAGATTCAACAGCAACCGAAATAAATGTTTCTTAAACTTTAAACAGCTTTAAACTTTGGCTAATGAAAATTCCAGAAATATAATTAGTTCAGGGAAGAGGGAAATTTGATCTCTGAAAATACTAGTCTATTATTATCATCAAAAAGTTACTTTAACAAATATTTCTACACATTTTTTATGAATAATTAAAAAAAAAATAAACTTATATTATGAAAAAAGCTAAAATGAGCTTATAAATAAGCAATTTAATACAAATCAAAATATTTACCTATTTTTGGCTCAGATAAAATAAAGATAAAGAGACCTCTATGCCTATAGCCCTTACTGTTCGCCAAATGTTAGCTCGTATTTGCTTTGCATTGCTTAAATAAATTTTCACTACGTGTTCTGATGTGTTTTGGCAACAGAAATGGCAAAAAGAAGAAAACGAGGCCCCAGAGTGGGTCCAAATGGGACTCGCTTGACAAAAACTAGGCAACACTTAATTGTTGTTGCGTGCAGCAGCAGCAGCAGCAACAGCAGCAGCAGGAGCAGACAAGCTCCTCACATATTTATGCATTACGTATACGCAGCAGGAGCCTGGAATATTCACCGAAAACTAACCAAAACACGAACATGGCAAAGTTCTCCAAGGACACACTGAGCACTTGAAGCGCTCCCAAGTAGTCCTCATCATCATCCACTAATTGAGATCGTTGCAGCTCTGAATTAAGCCAAAAATCACGCCCCCGCTCGAGGACCATTCATATGCAGCGTTAAGTAATTAGAGGCTCCACCGCCCCCCGGGCCATTAGCGAACATTTTATTACAAATTTGCAGTTTTTTTCGACCACTCGACTGCCAAGTCTTGAGCACGAAGCGCACTTGAGGCAACAAAAAAGCGGGAATCTGCTTCCCACTAAAATGTTTTAAAATGCACAGTGGGCGGCGCTCAATCCTGCCCTCCTCATCCGCCTTCCTTCCAGTGTGTCACCTTTAACGGACTGTCAACGTGCAACAAAAACACTCGAAACTGGCAACTGCCAACGAGCGGAGCGGCAAAAGGGTCGCAGCTCAAGTGCAGTTTTAATTGCTTCACAAAGCAACAGCAGCGCAGCAGCAGCAGTTGCGGCGTTTAGGGCGAGGCGGAAACAACAATATTTCTGCCAAGGGACCGGAAAGGTTTAGTGCTCTGCGCATTTAATTATGCCTGATGCATAAATATTTAACAATCTGCGTATTTAATTACAATTAAGCCAAATTAGAGAAAGTATATGTAGTTGAGGAAGTACTTAAAATTTTATGCAAAATTGTCAAGAAAAAGGACTAACTCCAAGTATATGGATAACCGAGAACATGATTGAATCATAGGGAAAAAAACTAACAATAATCCTATAGGTTAAATTCGTATCTTTTTTTTTAAATGGATTTACAAAAAAGGAACACCACTCAGAATTCGCCCTATCCGTTTACGAACCGAGCGATCATCGAAGCCCTGCGCCCCGAAGGATACGGACGCCGAAACGCCGCACCACAAAGGGTACTGGGCAAATCCTCACGCTGCCGAATAGGACGATTCAACTCATCAACGCGGGTGTACTTGGCTTTCAGCTAGTGTGAAAGTATGTGAAGACTGACTACAGAAATGATCCTGTGAAGTATAGTCTTAAAGATTGAGTGCCCGACCTGTGGCTCTTGCTGCGGCGCCGGGCAGAACCGGTTGCGAATTGTAAGCGCACACGCTACGAAAAAACCTATAGCCCGAGGGTCGATGAGAATGTTGTTGCTGCCAGCATTTGGGGGTGGGAATACCATCTAATTTTGTTGATTTTCGTTTCATGTTTCTCGCTTGACAACAGTTTGAAACGATCAGATAGATAGAAATGGAAAATAAAAAGAAAAAGGTATATCACTTGGCAGCGGTGGGATTCGAACCCACGCCTCCGAGGAGACTGGTGCCTTAAACCAGCGCCTTAGACCGCTCGGCCACGCTACCATTTGCTGGGCTCGTGTCAAATACTCATGTAGAGCTACCATGGACGCCCGCATGGCGTTCTGACACTGTGAGCGAATCCACGAGATACAGGGGCACATGAGTATCTGGGCGCTACTCAACTATTTTTACGGCCGCAACACCTTGTCTTTATTTTTGCACCCACACTGCGGCGCATATAAATGCTCTCATTTGAGAAAAGAAAAATGTCAATCAAACGAAATCAATTTCTGCCGCAAGCCTTCTGCCTTTCGCTGCTCTGCTGTATTAAAATGTTTATTATTTTTATTTGCAAAACTGTCAGCATTTTTCCAGGCGGCGTCAGCTTAGAAATGCGTTTAAAATTCAAATGAAAATGCGAATTTATGCGTGACAGGCGGTGGTCGTGGTCGTCTTCGCTCACACATGCAACCGCAGCAACAATTTTCCATTGTTGCAGGCCATAAACTGAAGCCGGTGGAGCTGGGACCTCAAACTGGCAAAGGAACAGAACAGGAGCTGGAGCTGGTGCTGGGCAGGAGACTCCGCAATGAAATTAGAAATTTGCAATAAAAATCTTTGCACGGGACGACAAGCAAAACAAAAACAAAGTCTGCGGTTGGCTATACAAGGCCGCAGTCGTGGGGCGGAAAGGGAGCAACGGAGCAACGGAGCAACGCAGCATTTGCGGTTTCATTAAAATGCCACCGAAAAAGGGAGCAAAAAGTCAGACGCCGCGTCAGCAGAGGAGATACTTGCCACACACGTGAATTTATACAAATTTAAGGGCGACCGGCACGGGAATAATTGTAAAATTGTTCAATTCCCACGCCAGACAGTCGCTGGGAAAACACAAAAAATCACGTACAACCAGGGCGGACCGAGGCGAGCTCCCTGGCCGTGGCCAGGTGTAAACGCTAATGGAGTTAATTGTGGGCATTATCAGGAATGTCGGCTGCACGCCGCTATGTCCGATTTAAATTAAATTTCAAGCAATTGACAAATTGAAATGCCAAGAACGGAAACTGAACAATAGCCGCATTCCAGGCGGTTTAGAAGAGGTTTAGATAGATGTCCACTTAATATGCCCGCCGGCAAGGAGCTGTAAATGAAATGAATGATTCGACGAAATAGCTTTGGCCAGACTGCAGAGCTGGGAAATTACTTGGAGCAACAAGAAGCAGCAACAATAGAAATAACTGAAAACAAAGAGAGGATGAAATGCCAGAGACTTCCGAACAAATAGAAGTAGACATTTCACAGTACAAATTTTCATGACGATTCTAACACTCGGCAGACATAACGACTGCGCAGGCTTGTTTGTGCGATTTCGACCGCCCGCCGCCAGGTGGTAGCGTGGCCGAGCGGTCTAAGGCGCTGGTTTAAGGCACCAGTCTCCTCGGAGGCGTGGGTTCGAATCCCACCGCTGCCAAGTCGAAATACTTTTTTCTTTTTGTTTTTCATTTCTATCTATCTGATCGTTTCAAACTGTTGTCAAGCGAGAAACACGAAACGAAAATCAACAAAATTAGATGGTATTCCCACCCCCAAATGCTGGCAGCAACAACATTCTCATCGACCCTCGGGCTATAGGTTTTTTCGTAGCGTGTGCGCTTACAATTCGCAACCGGTTCTGCCCGGCGCCGCAGCAAGAGCCACAGGTCGGGCACTCAATCTTTAAGACTATACTTCACAGGATCATTTCTGTAGTCAGTCTTCACATACTTTCACACTAGCTGAAAGCCAAGTACACCCGCGTTGATGAGTTGAATCGTCCTATTCGGCAGCGTGAGGATTTGCCCAGTACCCTTTGTGGTGCGGCGTTTCGGCGTCCGTATCATTCGGGGCGCAGGGCTTCGATGATCGCTCGGTTCGTAAACGGATAGGGCGAATTCTGAGTGGTGTTCCTTTTATGCGAATCAATTTCGAAAATTATAAACTCTAATTATTCTCTGTTCAATCATCTGGTTGAATCTATAAGTTTATTAGTTTAAACGAGAAAGAAAGCTAACTTCGGTAAACCGAAGTTTATATACCCTTGCAGTCAGCAATTGGATCATTGAAAATCGATCCAATTTGGTAATGTAAAAAAAAATGTCAAATTATGTAAATTTTGTAAATTTTACATTTTACATGTAGAATTTTACATTTTCATATAAATCGACCGATCCCTTCTATGGCAGCTATATGATATAGTTGTCCGATCTTAATGAAATTAAAACCGTAAATCTAGAACTATAAAAAACGACTATATCTCGAAATTTATAGAAATTCGTTGAAAAACAGAGAAATTAAAAATTTTTGTACATTAATTTCGCCATCATTCCTATGGCAGCTATAGGATATAGTGGTCCGATTTCGGCCGTTCCGACATATATACTGCGTGCTAAAGAAATAAGACTATGCTGAAAATTTCAGCCCGATAGCTCAAAAACTGAGAGACTAGTTCGCGTAGAAACCGACAGACAGACAGACAGACGGACAGACAGACGGACAGACAGACGGACAGACAGA
>VNJW01011920.1:0-66959 GCA_008042615.1 Drosophila auraria
GCGAAATCTCAAGCACAGAATGAGAAAATTACAGTTGAGTTTTATTTTGAGCGAAAAAAATAAAAATCAATAATAATTATTATTTATGATTTCTAATTTTTTTGATCAAAAATAATAATTATGGTCTAAGTTTTAAAAAGTCACTAAAATATAATGATTATCGATAATTTAAAAGTAAAAATTCAAAATTTAATAATTATTATGTAATTTTTATTTTAAAACTTATAATGATTACGGTCCCTGGTTACAAGGATTCCTTACTTATCCAAGCATTTATCAAGGTTAAAGAAATTAAATATCAAGTATTCTTTCTTATTTATATCATATAAAAATGTTTCCAATTCTTCGGATTTATGCTAGTTCTCTATACACATTTCTTTTACCATTAACCATTACCGGACGTCCTTATATTAAGTTCAATGACCCCCGAAAAAAAAAGACAAAAATTGAATTAAATTGAAAACTTCCCCCGGCGCTAAGAGTAACGCCGAACTGTGACTAAAAATCAAAGTTACGGGCTATCATGCCGAGATTAATCATCGTCAATCAATCATGTGGCACGGCCATGAGGCCAATCCCTGACACATCAAGTATACGCCAAAGTGGCCAAGGATAAAGCCCACAAAGCCCAGAGTCCATCAGCCAGGGGATGATGATAAGCAAGTTTGAAATTTTTCGTTAGGCGGGTATTGATTTTGATTTAATGCTTCTTCTGCGCCATCCCTGCCCTTGTCAGTCCCTCGTTTCTGCTCAGGTAAAAAGATACAAGATAAATATAAAGGCCGGTCCATAGATATGGATATGACTTGCTGCTGGTGCTGCTCACTCAGTCGGGAAGTAAACATAACGTAGAGTTTCCCAACCATGATTTTTCCCAGTTTTGCTTTGCCTTTGTTTTCGTTTCCTTTTCACCCTCTGACTGACTTTTCACCTTTAAAAATAAGTAAAATAAGAAATTATAGAAAATTAGCTAACGAATGAGCGAATCCTTTGATGGCTCACGTGAGCCGCAAAACAGTTGGCCAATTGTCTGTGTAAATAGTCGTAAATAATTCAAACGTTTTTCTGCCAAGCACGTGGCAAGGCAAGGAGCGGGTCTCAAGGATACTGCGGCAACAGCCTACTGCCAACTGAAGTAGGGACCCCCCTAAAGAAGAGCCGAGCATAGAGGCAGGGGCCAAGAGTTGGCAAGACTTCTGGCTTTGTTTATACAGTAGGTTTTGCTTATTGTTGGATTAAAATGGCTGAGAATGGTTACAATGGCAGGCAGGACATTGGGTACTCGAATTAGATCTAAATGAAATATTTTTAAGAATATAAATATAGTGCTTGTAATAAAATTATATTGAGCTATATTTCTATTGAATAAATCAAGAATAAATAAGAGAAATTCTGTATAAAATAATAATAAAATCTAATCTTGTAATAAAATTAAGTTGAGCTATATTTTTACTGACTGAATGAAGAATAAATAAAATAAATTCTATATATTCATTCCTTATAGCCCATAATATTTAATTGTTAAATGTTACAAGCTTTTTATATCCCATTTGTTGAGACAAGACTGTCTTTTAGTAGCTTATACTAATTTGCATGGAAAACTCTCACTGCTTTTTCTGCTCTAAATTATGGAGCAGTTTCTAAGCTACTGACCCGCACAGTGGGCCAACTGTTGAGGCTTTCGCCATTGTCTTATTGTCGCCGCTGTCGGCGTTGGCAGCACGCTAACCATCAAGCTCGAGCTGTAAGCGGCTTTTGTTTGGCGTTCGCTTATTGTTTTGCGGTTTGACATGTGTAAACCCCACTCCACACACAGCACACACTGCACACAGCACACCCAGGACGCAGATGTGTGTTTATGGGGCCATGCCCCTCTCCACATGGGAGCACTCGAATGTTGCTTGTCTGTCACAATCAGGCAAATGTGTTTTGCCCAGCCCTCAAATGCCGTAAATCACAAATAATAAATGCCTTCGCTTAAAGCGCGACTAGCAATCGGACGATAAGGGATGATATTTAAGGCTGCTGTTTTTTTTTAAATTTTTTTTTTTGAGGATTGACCCCTCAGCAGCTAAAAATAAAAATCCTTTCGCAAAGGCCGAAGTTGAGGGCGAGTATCAGTGCAACGGTGCGTATAATTAACAGCAAATGGCCAGCAGCCCGGGAATATTGTTCATACGACGCGTTGTCCCAAAGGGAAGTGAAGAAATAGGGCGGACTCAGGTCAGGGACTTAGCCTTAGATGCTTCCAAGTAACACCAAAACCATAAAGAACTTAATTGAGGCTTTTTTCGGGCTTCGCGGAGTTTTGGGGCTTGCCTTTCTCTCGTTATTTCGCCATTCCATCATGTTGATTCTTTTATTCGCCGGGGCCACCATAGTGGCCATAGCAACGTATAATTAAAATACATGAATGGCCAGCTCGCCTTTTTTCCCTTCTCTTTGCTGTGGTCGATACATTTTTATTTAATTTTCTACTTAGGGGAGCAGCATCGGATTACGTCTTAATAATGCATTTAAATTATGATTGAGGGCGAAGGAATCGCTGGCCTGACCCCTGACCTATGCGGCAGCGACACTAAAATATTTTATCGGCTTCTTGAACTGCGCCTGTGACCTTTGGCAGCGGTGCAGCGCCACTAAAGTACTTGAAACATAAACTCTCGACACACGCAACTCGCATATAAAGCGGAGTCCCTCCTCTAAGGATCCCCCCTAACGTTTGCCAGTTTGCATGCGACTTCCGCTCCAGAAAGTTTAGCGAGGACGCTTCGTTGCACCGTTATGGTAGCTCCTGTGACAAAGCCGGGGGACTGACGGCACACAGTAAGAAAAAAATCACAAGTTTGCTGAACAGCTCTAAGAAATTAACCAAGCAAGTGAGCTTGCTGGGATAGAGTCGAGTTCATAAATTCAATTAGGAAAACTATTAATTATTTTCACTGCTCGACTGACACATTCAACCATTTACTCAGACTTTCCATTAAGGATAATTGAATAGATAAAATGCTGAACACACAGATGTGTCAGTGGTTCTGCGATTCGATAATAAATTCAATTAAATAATTTCTTTTTCCAATTAAAAAAAAAAAGGTCAGTAATTGACTTTTAGCAAATGTAATTCACTTACCAGATTGTTGGAGCACTTGGTGGACATGCGGCGCTGAAAGAGACGCGCCGGCTCCGTTTCGATCTCAGACTCCGACTCGGACTCATCGCCATCGTGGCTGATCGCAATAATCGGGATGATGGGCACCGGAGAGATGCTTCCTGAGCTGCAGGCGCTGCTCCTACCGCTGCTCGGACTGCTACGCCGGGGGCTGCGAGGACCCCTCTCCACGCGCAGGGTATCCAGTTTTAAGTGGGACATTGTCGGGATGTGGGTCTGCTTTGCATACTTTTTTTACACAATCGGCCGGTCGGGGCAATCGAGCTGTCACGTTGCAAGGACACGCAGCGCTTAGGTTTGAGGGAACGGGAACCCTGCGTTGAGTAGCCGCCGTGTAGCCGCAGGTGGCTGTCCCATCTGCTCCTCGTCCTGCTTATGTAAAGTTCTTTCCCAAGTTTCCCTGCGGACACACCCCCAGATTCACCACGGGACAAAAGCACTCACACTTTGATGTACGGGGCGAAAAGGATCCCGTTTCTAGTTCTTTGCCGTTCCAAAGCAGAGCAGCCAAAGTCGCCCTATTTAAATTACAATAATTGCTTGCGTATCCAAAGTGTATATGTACATTCAATATCAATTTAATAAATTTAGCAAAAATACTTGCACATAAACACATGTATATACCGTTCGATTTAACTATAAATATATATTTGATTAGGCCACACTAACTAACTTGAGAAGGGGAAAAAGTACACCACATTCAGAGGGACACCGAGTTCTCACAGTTCACATTCAAGAGATTACACTAACGATAATTGAAATTGCGTTTTTGTCCTTAATTATTCCGCCACTTCCTGCTTCCGCTCGCCTTCTTATTGTATATGTACAAACTCTACGCTAGCTCGCCGCCTCGAGTTATTGTTCCTGTCTTTTGTCTATTTTTATTTTCTGGTCGGGTCGGACTCCACCGCTCCTGCTCCTTCTTCCTCTGCTGCCCGCCGAAGTTTGCTCGGAACAGGGACTGTGACCGAGGCTGGGATTGGGACCGAAACTGCCGGAGCCGCGCGGCGAACTGAACGAGACCGCAACCCTCACTGTTCTCTGTTCGCCGTCAGCTGCCGCTGAGTGCGGCGTGGCCCAGCGGTGAGTGCCAAGCCAGAGGCCTACAGGGTTGCTAGGTAGCGGAAGGATAATCAATAGATTATTGAATTAAGACTTCAAAGTTCATAAATATTCTTAGGATGACAAGAGAAAAACTTACATTTGTTACTTCAAATTAGAAAAATAAATATGTTTATCAATTTTATATAAGTCAAGTTAGTCCTTTTGTACTATTTTATTACATGACCGAATGTGTATCGATGACGCCATCATAAATTTTGAACATCTTTTGCTTTGGTAATTTTGTAACCAATAGAGCTTAAATAAAAATAATTCTTTTTAATCCTTTTTAAGTCGAATTAGTTCTTAGCAACCCGGCAACCCTGTCCTGCCGAGCTGACACGCAACGAAAGTAAGAAATATTCATTATCCTTGCCAACAAGTTTTCGCTCTCTCTCGGCAAGAGAGCCGCACGGAGAAGGACCCACGGAGAGAGCGAGGCGAGCCCAACACACACCCTTCGGGAGCGGCGGAGTGCCAAAACAGACCGAGCAAAACAAAACGCCGGAGTGCCGAAGTAGAAGGACAAAGCGCAGGCCACGACAAAGTAAACAGGAAAGCCAAAAACTGAACCGAGGAAGCGCAGGCGAACGGCGGACAGAGCGATGGCTACAATTACAAAGGAGTGCAAAAGCAAATTTGTAGAGCGGGCGGCCAGAAATTGGGCTGTGTGCTTTTCCGGCCTTGCGCCGTAGCTTTCGCTATTTGTTGTCCGTTGTTTCTGCCCATCCCATCCGTGCAGCAGCCCGCCAGCCATCCAGCCATCCATCCAAAGCCATCCCGCATTTCCCGGCGGGCAATACTCTTTGCGCTTGACTGCACTCGCCTATTTATTGTATTACATTTCCACGAGCCTCCCTCTCGCCCACATGGGCTCCAAGGACATCCAATTAGCGGACTGCGAGCCGTGCTTTTAATGCATTTTAAATGCGATTGCTGCGGTGCTGCGAGACCCAACGCTTTTATTCAAATTCAATTTAAAAAGTCCAAATGGGGGTTAAGTACGTAAGCTACGTAATCGGTAACTTCATTTGCAGGCCGAACTGCAAATAATTAACTTAAGTCATTGAATAAATGTGTTGACTTTTAATGACTGCAAATCCGGTTAAGCTTTTCAATACCAATTTTTCAAAAAAAATATTAAATGATGCTGTATTTTCTTAGTGTTTCTGTATTTTGTACTATTTTCAGCAAGTTCATTTTCGAAATGTGAAATTTGCACTACTGAGCTTTTGAGTAAGGCTTAGAGCTTACTCACAGCAGCAGTCATAGTCACTCCTCTCGCTATTTTATTTTGCTGAAAAACACTTTCCGTTATTCTGAGTACTAGGCTTAAATTGGATATTGCAGTATTTTTTTAGTATCTTTTATAAACCATGATTACTAGCGAACTATACAAGCGAACTATACTAGTGAACATTTTTCTAGCAAAGAATTTACTAGTAATACCTACTATTAAGGAAAAATAATAAAATTCTGAAAATGTTGTATACAGTGAAAATATCACCATTGAAAAATTCACAGACCATCCACAGACGAATTTGTTCCACGAACAAAAATTAATTTGCGAACATAATTGGTAGAAAATTTTCAGCGAGCAATGCGGATAACGAATGAATTTATATAACGTCATTTCCCATGACTTATTTCTCAAGTTATTTTTTATGCTGCTGCTTTTTGCAGTCAATTAAAAAATTTTAGCAAAAATCTGCGCCGACAAGGTAGGTTTCTATTTACTTTCGAAATCACAATCCCACGCAACTGGTTATCTATCGATCTGGTTATTGATTGATTGATGTTACCCCCAAAATTCAAGCAATAACTAAGCATCTTGTCTTTTTAGGCTATATATATTTAACGTTACGCTTTTAAACAGTTCACATTTTTAATAATTTACATATGATGAATAGTTTTACATAGAACTGACTGATCGATCTGGCGAGTATGTTGTGCATATTCTCTTGTATCTATGTATATATGAACCTAAAAAGTACAACAAAAAACAGAGGAAAATGTAACAAATTACTATGGAATTATATTGCTCAGCCGCAACTGCTTCGAAAACGGATAGGTTTGTTAATACTTATTTATAGATAATAAAACCAACTACAGCGACACACACACACAATGACTTCGCTTTTTTGCATTGAAGTAAAAGTTGGCAGACCAACTTATTAACTCAAAGAAAAAGGGGACGAAATAACAAAAGAGGTAACGGAAGCTCCTCACACGTCCCACTTCACCGCTTAGTTGTCCTTCTTGATGCGGGTGGAGGTCATGCGGTAGATGATGGAGTCCCTGCCGGGATCCATGGCAGCGATGGCGTAACAGATGGCCAGCAGAGACAGACCAAAGACGACCATGAACCAGAGAATGATGTTGAAGATCACCGGGTAGTCGCTGTTGTAGTAGGTGGCTAGGTTGAAGGGGTTGGAGGCGTCGGCTGCCAGAGCGTCACGCTTGGCGCGGGACACAGCCGCATCCTTCTCGGTGGACTGGACAAACAGAACCGAGTCGCTAGACTTCTGGGAGGCGGCCAGCAGGCGGCTGATGGCAGCCGACAAAAGCTTGTTGGCCTCATCCACGGCAACCGACTTCTCGCCATGAGCCTTGCACACTCCATCGACGGATACGCGCATCAGCAGGACGTTCGAGGGCTTGGCCATCTCGGCAAGATGATCGGCGGCACCGTTGATGAAGCCAACCTCTTGCAGGAACTGCTTGTCGGCGGAGTGCAGAGAAGGATTCAAGTGCTTGGTGGGCTGAGCGGCTGGGGCCTCGAAGTCACCGAAGCAGGATTTCCAGGCTTGAACCTAAGGAATAAAGGGGGTATATTAAATGAGGTCGGGGATTTAATGGAGGGGAAACCACACGTCAAGACTCTTCTGGGTGAGATCAACTTACGCCATCGTCGAACTGCTCAAAGTTGATGTCGCAGACAGGTTCGTTGGCGGCCTCCAGCTCGGCGGCCAGTGCGTTGAGCGAGGAGTCAGTGTTGGAACCGGTCAGCTCGTAGGACTTGACGTTGCCGGCGGTGGTCACGTGGCTGATGCCCGAAACGTGCACCAGAATCACGCCCTTGGCCAGGTTGAAGGGATCGTTGATGGTCAGGCCGTTCCAGCTGGAGTCGCCGACGACAGCGTTGCCCATGGCCGCGTAGAGCACATCGCCCACGTAGTGGCTCTCCAGTGCATCGTTGCCCTTGAAGCTGATCGCCTTGGGGCGGTTCAGCACCGTGAATTCTCCAGCGGCATGGACTGTGGGAAAAGATTAGAGTATCACATGAGTTTCGACCGTCGCCAGATATACTCCGTGTTGCGCTGCTCCTGATTCTGCGCAGGCAAAGGGAAGACTCATCGCTCTCGAGACTTTTGGGAGTCTCAGTCACCACCCCCAGTCCGAGAATCGAGAAACACAGAAAAACCGCAGTTTTCCCATCTGCCGCAGCTGCAGGTGCAGTTAACACACTCATTGACGGTAGCTCTACTTACTGGCTGCAATAAACAGCGAGAAAATCACGCAATTCCGCAACATTTTCGTTTTTCCGCTGGATCTTTTAATCATATGACAAACGACTGCAAAGAAAAACCTTTCCTCCTTCCCGAGACTTCTCCCTGGCTATCATGTGATGAGCAGGGTTGCAGCTGACATTTATCGAGTACCCGCAGGCCAGGGTTACCAACTAGTTGAAAATATCGACTACAACGGTATTTTATTCAAATTTTTAAAAAATAAAAATTAATTTCTTTATAAAATTCTTAGTAGTATCAATATATATTCGATTTCTTTTTTATATTTAAGATATTTATAAATATAAATAAATAAAAAAAACAGGTTCAAACCCCTTTTGTAAACAATTTTCTTTTCCGAAAGTATACAATTTTTAATTATATCGGAAGCGGTACGAGTCAAAGCCAAATAAATATTTTTATTCATTTTAAAAGGTCTGTACGCAGATGCTCGAAAAGTGTTCCAAAGCAGTGCGAGAGAGCGAGAGGGTGACTATTGACCTCTCGTTTTGACTCAATGCTTGGGAACACTTTTCGAGCATCTGCGTACTAAGCTTAAGAACTTTACAGACCGACGTCAAATGAGCAATTACAATATTTTACCTTGATGATTGATGCTACCAGCGCTATCAAGCGATATATCGATAAGAACCCGACTCTACGTGAATAATACATATACATACACAGCTGTACATCCAATCCAAGCCGCTCGCATCTACATCTATGTAACAAAATGCCACGAAAGAAATCGCAGGAGTTCTACAGGTAAAATAATATTCGAATTTTAAGTGAATGAGTCCTGTAAAGAATCTTCAACAGAACATACGGCTTCACGGCCAGCTATGTGCGAGGGAAGTACACGGCAACCTGCAACTCCTGCAACAGGGTGCTCCAGAACACCGCGCTCTCCCGCCTATCGCTGCACAGGTAGCATCCATGGTTCACATAATGTAAACACATTATATACATAGCACTAATTAATGTGTATATTGTAGGCAAACCTGTGATCAACAAAGGAGCAAATGTGCCGTACCGTACACACACACCAACAATGTGAAACAGGAACTAGCGGAAAGGCACCATATCAAGGTAATAATCCAGGTCTCTGAAGCCCTACATACGAGCACCACGGTTTGTTTTCTTCATTTCTAACCGTATGTCATATCGATCCACTAAATATAGTACTTCATTTAAATGTATGTCTATCTATGTTTATACCCAAGGTAAAAGTCCATGTAAAAAGTAGCTAGAAACCAAAATTACTCAAATAGTCCTTGAAATGGTTTAGAACTCGTCTAAATATACATATTTTTTGTAGATCCAACAAGTTTCCGGCGAGGATGAAGACGGCCTGGGCTGCGAAACCGAAGGAAGGGAGATTATAGTTAAGGTAAGTAGCTATGAACTCAGTACCGCCGAAAAAGTAGATACATCTTTTGCCTTTTATCAGATACAACAAATTCTGGATGCAGCCGATGAGGATAAAAATGCCAACAAAGCTCGACAACCTGTCCTAGTTAAATCGGAAACTCGTATAAGTGATAACCCGGATCACGGGGCGGAGCACCACATGGAATTCCAGATATCCAGCGCCGAGTTCGCAGACGATAGCAAAGAAGTGAGTTTAATATTTTCCGCAACCTGAATATCCTGCTTATGGAACAGAATTACACATTGCAGCAACAGCCGGACTACTCGGCCAACGGATCGGCCCCCACTTTCGTTGAGACCAGGCCCAGAAACAACCTGGCTGCCCTCAAGGCGGAGAAGACGCGTGCGGAGATCAAGCAGTACCGGAGCAAGACCAAGTTCCTCAGAACTGAGACCGAGAACCTCAAGCTCGAGCGCACCCTGGCTTTGCTGAGGATTCAAAAGCTGCGACTGGAAATCGACGCCCTACGTGCCTAAGCTGAGCTCTAAGATTATATCTATAAGATTATATATTATAGATTATATCTATAAATGTGTGACTTAACAAAGTATGCATATCCATGTATATCTATTCTTTAAGATACTGTGAAAGTTAAAAAGTTGCATAGAAAATATATTTTTGTTTTTTTACTACAAAGACACAAGTATTCGCCATTATCGTACAAATGGGAGCTATGGGAAATAGTTTTAGTTGGTATGGTATAATATATATTTTTGTTATAAAACATTTAAAATTCACACAGGCTAAAATTAAATTATAGACGAACAGCATATAAAAATTATAATTTTTTTATTATAGCTACTACTAAGTTGTATCTAAAAGACTCAATATACATAATATTGCATATTTTTATAAGTTACTTTCATTTTTTATCATTTAAAGACATAGATCTAAGGTTAGGCGCGCAGGGCGTCGATTTCCAGTCGCAGCTTTTGAATCCTCAGTAAAGCCAGGGTGCGCTCGAGCTTGAGGTTTTCGGTCTCCGTTTTGAGGAACTTGGTCTTGCTCTGGAAATGCCTGATCTCCGCACGCATCTTCTCCGCCTTGAGGGCGGACAAATTTTGTCGGGGCCTTCCCTCGATAAACATGGTCGATTCGTTGGTCGAGTCCTCCAGCTGTTGCTGCAATATGTAATGCTGCTCCATTATCAATAGATTCAAGATGCAAAAAATAAAGAACTCTCACTTCTTTGCTATCTTCTAAGAAATCAGCGCCAGAGATCGAGAATTCCATGTGCTGCTCCGCCTCTTGATCCGGGCAAGCACTTCTAAAAGCTTCCGACTTAACTCGGACAGGTGTTTGAGATGTTTGGGCAGCATTTCCATCATTGGTTGCGTCTAGAATTTGTTGTATCTGATAAGGAAATAAAAGTTGTATACCTAATTTTTGGGGGGTTATGGATCATAGAATCTTACCTTTACTATAATCTCCTTTCCTTCAGGGTCACAGCCGTCATAATCATCGCCGGTAATTTCCTGGATCTAAAAAAGGGTTGAGTATATATTTATAATATAATAATGGCCAGAACTAGCTGGTACATATGTGGGCGAAAATAGCCCAAACAATCTGCGGGTCGGGAGGTCAGGAGACCTCAATATTACCTTGATGTGGTGCCTTTCCTCAAGATCCTTTTCCACGTCGGTGATGTGGTAACTTTTTCGCCGCCGTTCATCACAAGTTTGCCTGCAATAAATAGATTAATAAGTGGTTACCATGGACGAACCAAGGATGTTTACCTGTGCAGCGAAAGCCGGGACAGCGCGGTGTTTTTGAGCACCCTCTCGCAGAAGTTGCAGACTGCCGTGTACTTTCCCTTGTCATGGCGGGGCGTGAAGCTGTGTAATCTATAAGAAATTCTCTTAATTAATATTTAAATATAATAATATTTAAATACTATTTTACCTGTAAAACTCTTCGGATTTTTTTCGTGGCATCGGATTATATGTACAGCTGTGTATGTATTATTCGCGTAGAGTCGAGTGCCTATCGATATATCGATTGATAGTGACGCTGGCAACGCGTACTATCGGTGTAAAATTGTTTGTTGATATTTACAAAAAATATGTCGACGGTGACCAAGAGACCCAAGCGCGCTGGTCTTACCAAGGCCGAAACTTGGAAGAGGCTCAGTTTCGTGCCGGCTGACCAGGAGGGCAAGGATGGGGATGCCAAGAAGTACCGGGCGATGTGCATTCACTGCCAGAAATGCCAGTCCAACACGAGCATCGACAGGCTGATTATCCACAGGTATGTGGCCTCTATTTTTCGCCCTTTTCCGAGTACAGTTTGTAACCAAAGTGTGCGTACACCAGGAAATCCTGCATCGTGCACCCGGAGGATCTCACGGAAGAGCTAGGTGTTCCGCTGTCTTCCAGCAAATCAGCAGCAGCTGCCAGTAAGGAGCGAAGTTCCGCAGTGGAACCACCGCCGCCGGCCGCTGAAGCTGAAACTATTCTCCCAAATAACGAATTCACCTCTAACATGGAGACGCTTCTGGACGAGGACGACCAGTTGGTGCGCATTGAACTGGACCAGCTGGTGGCCCCCCTGCCCACCGACAGCAATCGATTGCAAAAGGACCTGATCAAGGCGGAGACGGAGTATTTGGAGGCCAAGTCCGCCTACTTCAACAAAATGAACGAGATCGCCGAGCTGCGGCGCACGGTGACCATGCTGGAGGCGAAGAAGACCCAACTGGAGATCGTCAAGCTGCGTGCCGAATGCGAGTAGTCTTAGCTTTTTAACTTTAGGAAAATGTTTAAAAATTTCCACAAAATATAAATTTTCGTATAGATAATGAATAATTACGATGCGGGTAGCACGATGGATACCTTCATAAAGATGCCCATTGTCGTGGCCTACACTGTCAAGATGGTCTCTATTTTGCTGTCGCATCCCATGGAGCTGATCCGCGTAAATATTCAGGCGAACGTTATGAGGACTCACCGGCTGACGATGCGCGACATGTTCACGAAGATGTCCCGACACGGCCTGTACGGCTACTACTACGGCGCCGTGACCGCCGGTATTCGCTGCACCGTCCAGACATTCTCCTCCTACCATCTGTTCAACAACCTGCGCGAAAAACTGCAAGACAATCCATACTTTCTTATGCTGCGACCGTTTCACAACGATGCTATCAAGGGACTGGGCGGAATAGGTGGCGGCATCCTGGCCACGCCCTTTGCCAAGCTATCGGTCATACGGCAGGCGGACCTCACGACGAGTACCTACCGCAGACGCAAGTAAGGAGGCAAACCAAAAAAAAGTGTTTCCGCACAGAAAAAAAGGGGTCCAACTTATAGTTTTTCCACTGCGATTTAGGATTCCCCCGTTCCCAATTTGAGCAACTTTTCGCCTTAATTTGAGTCTTTCCCAGAGCTTATTCCCCAACCTTTTTCTCTGTGCTCTTCCCCAAAGTGACTTTATAAACATTCCTTACCTTCTGTCAGCTACCGAACCTTCACATCCGGAATTAAGTGCATGTATTTCAAAGGTGGCCTCATCTACCTATTCACCGGCTGGCGGATAAATGCCTTCTGTAGCGCATTGGTGGCCTCTCTGCATAAACCGGTGAGCGATAATGCCGAATCCTTTGTGTCGCGGTACATACCTGAGGATTCCTGGACGCCAAATCTTATTTCCATGGCATTGACAGGATGCATTATCACCCTGATCATGACTCCGATAGACACTCTGGCTATAATGGCTCTCAGTCACTCTCGCTACAAGGATTTTACCTATACGGCAATGTGCAAGAAGATCGTTCGAAAGCATGGCTACTCGGGCTTCTTCTTTGGCTTGAAACCCGGCCTAATTGGTCTTATTCCGCACACCGTGCTGGCCGCCATAGCGTATCGTTTGCTGCTCATTTACAATGTAATATTTAACGATGTGTTTTATTCTGAAATCTTAACTTGTATTATTCTTAAAGCCTCCGGAAACTCGGACAGATTGGAAGGCAGCTTCTTCTGGGCCGAGCAGTTTGCCAACTGGAAGCCGAAAATATTCGTGAAGCGCTGAACGATCTGAGGAAGACAAGTATGGATGCAGTTAATGTTATTATCTATTATTACGAGAACAGTGAAAGGAAGTACTTATAAATTTGATACATTTTTGTACAAGATACGCCTAAATATAGTTAAGAGACGGCTTTAGATCAAGAAAATATTGGTTTCTAAATATTACCTCTAAGACTGCAGGAGCCCTTTCGTGAGCCAGTAGACACTCCAGAAGTACAGACACAAATTTCCCATAAAACTCGGGCAAATGGGGATGCAGGGCCTCCAAGGGAATGGGCATTATACAGACCAGATAACATCTTAGCATTTGCTCCATAAGCTCGACACAGACCTCGGGTCCCTGGAGGAGCTTTTCAGATTCCAAAACGAGCATTTGAAGGATGGCCTTGGCCCAGCGATAGCTAGTGCTGGCGTTCAGGGAAAGGCACTCGTCCCGACAGGCAGCCAAGTTATCTGGTTTACTTAAGTCTGTGGAGAGAGCAGCTTCCACGTCGCTGCGATTGATGGTAAAGTAGTAGCCCAGTCGGGTTATGAACTGCATCAAGCAAATCGAGACTTTTGGGTTTGAGGTCATCGACACATTGTGGATCAGACGGTCTAGCATGTCATCGCATTGGTTCCACTGAAAGGAAGAGGTTCATGAATTCAGGTTAATTTGGAGACTCTTGAGCTTAATCCCACCGTATAGGCATCCAGGTCAACAAAGTGATCGAGGCACAAGTACAAGCACTTCCAAACTGAAGCTATAGCCTCAATCGACTCCATATTATAGGCATCCTTGAGCCCATGATCATAGATCACGCTGTGCACGTTTAACTCCTGAATATCTTTGGGATCCTGCAAGGAAAACATTGAAATTTCAGCTATCAAGCCATAGGAACCCCAACTCACGCTAAATTTCAGCATAACTGAGAAGATCTGGACGCCAAGTTGCTTGTAGACAGGATCATAGCACTCCCGGACATTTAGACCCACGGACAGAGCGAAGGCAAGCATTCGAGTGGGCATTCGCGATTTATCCGAGTACCGAAGCTGCAAAGGGGTGTAAGTGTAAATAAAACAAGCTAAACATCAGGCTAAATATACGATTTACCTCCAAATATCTGGCAAAGCCATGAACTGCCCCCAGCTGCCGCTTCCAGCAATCCTTGTGCAGCTTCTTCTCGTAGTATTTCAGCAATTGGGCATCCGTTGACTCCCACCAGCTAGAGATAGACAGCTTGTTGGCCAGCTCATTGGCGTTCCTCAGGAGATTCGCCGGGCCATCCTTGAGTTGGAAAATCGTAGGAGCTGCTGTTAGCTCGCAGAGCAGCAGGAGGAGCTTTACTTTTAACTGAAAATAGAAGGAAGGTGTTTTCAGCAGAGCTCTATTTAGAATAGTTATAGGACAACAACCTCCTCGTGTCCCGCCTCCCCACTTTTCTGCAGGAATTCCTGCACCAAATCGTATAGCTTTGGCAAATCCTGGATCAGCAGGGAATGGTAGCCCTCGAAAGTTGAAGCTGCCAACGGCACGCTGTCCAGATCCTCCTTTAGTTCCGGCAGCATATAGAACTGCACCAGCTCGCACATGTGAGCCACGAGGGCTTCGGTGGTTTCGTTAGTCATTGCGAAATTAACAAATATAAAACAATTCGCAACAACTGAACCAAATCAGAAGTAAACAATTCGGCCGGCAATGGTCGATAACTCTCTAAGCAAATATCGAGTGGAATCGATTAGTCGGTTAACAGAATGTTGAATTTTCTTCAAAATTCTGGAATGCATCCTGGTATAAACGGGGACCCTGGGTGACCAAAGAATCTAAGAATATTTAAAAACAAAATCGAAATGCAAATATTTAAATTTATTTATTCTTTTCAAAAGAATCGATATATCGATATATATACTTTTCACATCCCTATGCCGCCAAAAAAAAAACTGGGCAGCCAACATTTAATGAAACATAAACTTTTAAAACCAATTAAAATCACTCGTAATCAAAAGATAAACCAGCACCACGGACATTTGCATCGGTCCAAGCATCGAATCGTTCGGACATCTCATTTCCCATGTGATTGCGCCAGTCTCCAATTTTTCCATTCCTTATGAACTTCGTCGATGACTCCGGTAGCAGCTTTTCCAGATTCACCGCCTTATTGGCCCGCATCTTGTCGAAGGTGAGATGTTCGCACAGCTGCTGCTGACTGGCTGCAGTCAGAAGATTCTCGACACCCAGGAACCGGGCACAGCGACGCACTACTCGCGGCAGATCCTTGATCATGTCCTCGTACTTGATGAACAGCACATTCTCCCCCTGACTCCTCTTCCAAAAGGGCAGCACATGCTTCCAGTAGGAGCCCATCGGAGTGTGTCCCTCCAGGAAGAGATCCACGAACTGCTCAAAGTCGCCATTAATGCCGTGGAGCAACTTGCAGTAGTGGTAGTAGGACACGCACAGATCCTTGGGATTGCGAGCGGTGTACACAATGCGAGGTTTCACCGTCTCGAATTCCTCGGGCAGCAGCTGCCACGAGAGATGCGATCGGGCGAAGCGGGGGCGTGGCAGATTGCGAACCAGATCCACGGTATTTCCAAACGTTTGACTGTCCAAAGAGGGAGAAAGTTTGATGAAAAGCCTTTTGTAGGTGATTACTACAATTATTTACTAGTTTAGGTATCAAAAAATTACAATTATTTTTTAAAACTTTCCCCAAAAAAAAATCACCGAAATACTCACGCCACCGTCTCATGATGATCCGTACTAAACAAAGCGGACAGCTCGATCAGCGGCGAACGTAATCGCAAGTCCTGCTCGGCGGCTACATAATCCAGCTTATGACCCAGCAGCCAAACCATCTCCTGGGCCCAAGTAGAGCCAGTGCGTGGATATGACACCATCCACACATCGTCCTCGAAGACGGGAAGCGAACGAATGGATTCCCCCAGCTCCATGTACTTTCTTGGTATGATCAACTGATCAGGTAGGACCTCCACAAAGCAATTCTGGGCGGGGAAAACGGCATTCGTGCGCCGGACAATGTCCGCCTCCAGTTCTCGATAGATCAACTGCATGGCAGGAAAATATAACCAACCGCTATGCCCGAAAATCAAGTGCAAACTGAGAGCGACTCTGAAATGAAAATGGTGAAAATATGCCCCTGGCGAGTTTCCACACAAACACATCAACTGGTTTTACTGAGAAAAGCAGCTACGAGCGACGTAACTAAAGTCAAACTTCGATAATAGCTTTCCATTAAAATAAACTTAAGTTCCCGCCAGCTAATTATTAAAAGTTCAAAGTTTTTCTTAGGGAAACTATAGTTGGTTTTTGCTGTAATTTATTTTCTGAATGTCAGTTTTGCTTGGTTTATCTGAAATTACCAACGTTTTCACTTATGAAGTTTGACTGTAGCTGGAAAATCATTTCTCTTGCGGTTCGTTGACCACAAAGAGCAATCTGTAACATAATAACGATCATTAGTAAAAGATAAATGATGCTTCTTTGTTTTCATGAGCCTCATGAATAAGATAAGATAAAATGATTCAAACTTTGATGAATTGGCTGCACTTTCTTTTTGGAAGCTACAAAACCTAAAATGTAATTAAATTTCTTATAAAAGTATCTTCCATTTGATGTATTTTTTTAATTTAAATATATTTCAATCGGTAATACTATATACACACGAAATCTTTATCTCAATTACAGCTAAATCCTCGTCTTAATGAGCATATTCGTCTCCTACGTCTCTCCATCGGATCGTGATCTGCACCTGAGAGTGGTGGGGCGACTACAACTCGTTGTGGATATATTCCGTGGTCACCTTGGCCTCGCCCTCGTGGAAACCATTGCAGTCGACGGGGTATTTGGCCTGTTGTGTTGGCGGACGGCGGGATTCGCAGAAATAGCGGTTAGAAAGCGGCGACAAAAGCAGAGTGCAGAGAAAGAAATTATTTAGTTATATTGCAGGTAAGTTTTAAATAATAATAATAAAATAATAATAATAATAATTTGATATATAATCTGGAACACGTATGGTAAGACATTATTTCCTAAAGGTTTAGAAATAAAGGTTTACATTGTTGAATTGTTGAAATATTTCACTAACGATTGTGAATTGGTGTAATAAGAAAGTTTACTTAATATTAACGGACAATAACCGATCAAAAATCGCTAAGATTTTAAAACAATTGGTAAGTTTTCCAAAAGTATCCCCCAAAATCATCAAATATATGTATATAAATATTTTTTTAAAGTTAAATAGGGAAGGGTTATTTATATAGCATAGTTTTTAAATTAATTTCAAGTCCCTAGTGATTTCTGTGGCATCCATGGTAGCTTTTTTTCTCTGTAGCACAGTAGCTAGATTGTGGCACTTACCTCGCAATTGTATGGCGCATTGATCACACCGAATAGCGTCCAGAATGGCGTACCGGTTTCCGTGCTAATGAAGATCGCTGCACCCATGCTGCCGATCTTGACGATTTTCGGACTGACTCCGGCGATCAGGCCAGACGCCGTCGTCTGGGGCTTCTGCTTTTGGTGCTGCTGCTGGTACTGCTCATGCTGCTGCTGCTTCTGCTGCTGATCGAGGGCCGCTGCATTCAGCTGGCAGAGCACGTAGCGGTCGCATTGCGGCGTCTTCGAGATGTATCTGTAGGCGCGGTGGACTTTTAGCACCGGTTCAATAACCTGTTTGGCATTCGGCATCCGTTTGTTAGATTCGATTCGAGTGCGTTTAAGCCAAGGAATGGAGGTGAAGATAGATAATGGCGTAATTAATTTAATTTGTGTCCAGTTTAGTATTTAGAACAAGACAGAAGTGGTTAGAATAATAGCTTTGGTTGGTTGCTTGATGAATTTTCACTTATTTAGCCGTTCTTATTGCTTTGGAATGAAATACTTAAAAGTACTGGAGGCTTTCTAGGATTTTAAATCACAAAAGCATACTTTCCCGCCTTTTAATTTGTACAGAAAAATAATCACAAAGGAATACTGATGATCCAAGCCAACTACAAGTTCTTAATTAAAAAGAAGACGTGATGAACGGATAAAATGAATTTAACAATTACTCAGCGCTATTATTCTAGCCGCAACTGTTTCCTATTTGCAGATAAAGAGCTCTAGCTAATTTCCCAGCAGCCTAGTTCCCAGATCGATCGAAGATCGGAGTATTTACTTACCTCCAGGTTGAGCGTATCCGTTAGCTTGTCGCTGATTTCGGTGGCATTGAACTGCAATAATCCGCGTGCCTGACCGAGCTTCAGCAGCTCCTTGGCATAGCCCACCGCCGGCTTCACATACTGCCGGGAATCGATCTTCACATTCAGATGATGCTTGGCCACATGGTCCAGCAGATTCGAGATGGTCTCGCCCGGACGCGAGGGATCGAAGTGGGTTTGCTTGGGGTAACCTTGAGACTTCAGCAGTCCGTTAAACATAATCTGTGCCGTCTGGAAGTACCTGAAGAGAAAGACAAGCGGACAATTGATGAGTTTCGATGACGCAGCACCGACCGAGTACCAAGTGAAAGGGTCTCGCTAGAAAGTGGAAGTTGTGCCGCTGATGCCACTGCCGCCGTGTGCCATTGTTGTTGCTGCCTAACAATGATGGGGCAACGAAATAGAAATAAAAATAAATAAAGTGGCAGAAGAGTAAGAAGTCTGAGAAACCTGACCCACTTTGAAGTCATGCAAAAATTTCTGATTCCGAACAGTACACTCAAGAAAATTGGTGCATATTTTTTGGTAAGAAATGTAAACTAATTGGTAATATTTTGGCGTTTTTACCATTATATAATATATTTGTTTTTTAATATTAATAAAATAAATATTGCAAAGATAGCCTTGAAGTATAGAAAGATTATCCCCTTTTAATCTAATATTGTTTTTATTCAAGTTTTCCATCTTTTCTTATAACTTTCCTAGTTTCTTGTACTTTCTCTTAAAATTCCCAAGTTTGTATTTAGGATTAAAATGGGAGAAACATCATTCTTCACTTATTAAAATAAGTACTCCTTAGTATGAAAATTAAAGTAAAACCAGACCCGGTGAAACTATATTATTATTATTATGTTTTTCGTATCTTTCCTTATAATTCCCAAGTTCGTTTTCTGTGAACTAAAACTTTATCAATTTAAAATTCGACATTTAACATCCATTTTGTTTTGATTAAAGCCATAAAGAATACTTAATGCTTTTAGCCAAGTGTAGGTAGCTTTAAGCCATTTCCTCTTGCCTGAAACTGACGACCGGTTTCTGGCCCCGCTTTGTTTATTTGTTTGTTTTAACGAAGCCGTTGACTTGGGCATATCTTCTGCATATCAACTTTAACTGTATCAGAGCCTGGACTTGGACTTGGGACTGGGTCTGTTGACCAGTTGGATTAGCAGGCACGTTCTAAAAGCGCCAGCTCCGAAAAAAGTGGGTCAAAAGGTAGCTGCATCGAACATGCTCGATGTGCAAACGGGTTGTGTCGCTAACGGGAAATGGTTAGCACAAGTAGAGGAAGAATCAGAATCCAAGTCCGAATCAGAAATGGACTTGGAGCTAGAATCGCAGCCAGGTGTTAACTGCATGGGGACACCGTTGCAGAGCAGAACGTGATCCACAATTAACACGCATATTGGTCACCCCACAATTGAGCCACGTATAATGCCGGGCGAGCACTCACCTGAGGTACACTTCGGGATTGGCCAGATAGCTGGCCCAGTCGGCCAGGTAGAGTGTGGCCGACTTGATCCAGCGCCGGCGGAAGGATTGGTTGTTCAGCGACTCGAACAGCTTGTCGTAGTCCAGCTTGCCATCGCTGCCCTTGAAGCCCTGCAGAGGAGAATAAGCAAAGAATTAAATAAGTTTAATAATAGATTAAAGATCTTAATAACTAAAGGAGGAAGTGAAGATTTGAAGCCTTATCATATTATTAAATAATTGCATATTAAGAATAAGAATATTTCTTCAACTTTGGTCTTATGGTATGCTAAGATCATCTTCTTTTTAGTTTTTACTTTAAATATAAATATTAAGAAATTATTTATTTTTGGGAAATAAGATTGTTTTTTAATATGTATATCGAGTTCTCAGTCGTCTCTAGAATTTAATCTATAAGTATTATATACTTTCGTTGCAAAAATGTAACCCTATACCTATTCCTAATACATAATATATCTCTATCTTCTATATCTTCCTCTACATCTCCTCAAATCTTATTTAGAGATCCACCTTCATAATCTTGTTGACTCCGGACTTCTCGTATAGGGCATCCGCCAGTTCCGAGTTGGAGAAGTGATCCCACAGCACGTGGATGTGTTCGAGGAACGGTGGCAGTACCCAGGCATGGCTCTTGTGCTTCTCCTGGGTGTGTTGACCCTCGGGACCCGCAAAGGAGCTGACCGCCTGCATCACCAATGGCAGAAGATTCATCAATCCATTGTCGCTTTCAGGCTCCTCGCCAGCAGATCGCTTCTGGGCATGATGCGTGGGCTTATCGTTGCCCTGGTTGTTCATGAAGGCTGAAGCCACTTGGAGGATGGTGTCAAGACCAATTCCGGACTCGGAACCGCCTCCACCGCCACCATTACTGCGCTTCTGACTCGGGGTGGCTTCCTCATCGTCTCCCTGGGTGAACATCTCCAGGACATTGCCGATGATCGAGGGATCAAAACCCCCGCCGCCGCCTTGTCCGTTTCCACGGGCATTGTTGGCCAAAAGGCTGCCCAGGCCCGACAGGATTTGCATGGCGCCACCGCCTCCTCCTCCGGACTTCCCATTGGCCTGCATGAAGGTGCCCAGCAGCGAGGCCACGCCCGCCAAGCCAGCTCCAGCTCCGCCGCCGCCACCGCCTCCTCCGTTATTGCCACCGTTCTGATTGGACAACGCCTCCTGGAAGAACATGGAGGCCATGTCCAGCAGCGGATTGGACTCATCCTCGCTGGCCAGCGAGGGACCCAGCGGCTGGAGGCACAGCAGGCAGGCCAAGAGCAGAGCCCGTCTCACGTACATTCTTCCGATTCTTTTCTTTCTGTTCAGGAACTTTCACAATCACACACTTGAGATACTTTTGGGCCAATTAAGCGACGCAGCCACAAAACGCGGAAGACGCTCCACTGAGCACACGGATGGGGAGAATCGCTGGCACTGCTGGAGCTGCTGGTGATGGTGCAGTGGTGCAGTGGTGGTGTGTTGATGGTTATGCCAAGATCAGCGTTGGAGGAGCGAGTAAAAGCCAGCCAGCACAGCCGAAAACTTTCTTTCTTCTGAGGCGCTGCGCCAGTTTGTAACACTTCTTAAGCCACCGATTCTTCTTGGCCTTCGAACATGTTGGAGCGCTGCTCTCTCCCTGCTTTCGCTCTGCTCTCTCCCAATCTCTTCCTGCTCTTCCTGCTCTCACCTGTTTCTACCGATACGCTCTCGCGGAATTCTTTACGCCTGCGCTTTGTACACGTCAGGTTTTGCTGTCTTTGCCTCCACAAAAATATAAATGAGACAAAAAGAGAGAAGAAAACGCTTTGATCTGCTTTCCACAGAGAGAAAGCTTTAACTCTTTATTTTCTTAAATTAACATGTTTCTATTCAATCGTTTTTCTATTTTTAAATGTTAAATTATTAAAGTAAGCTAAGCGAAAGCTAATAATAGCTTTTTTTATGAAGGAAATATTTATATTTATTTAAGGAAGACTTAATATTTTATTTATTTATTATTTATTTATTAGAAAATCTACCAAAGAATTCCAAGATCAATTGAATTTTTATAAAATTTATAATATAGTGGCCTTCCAACTTCGATGCAATTTTAAAAACTAATTAAATCATACACAAATTTCTTTCAGTGCTCCCTGTTCTACCGCTCGCACTTTGTTTATGTTACCTACTACCTACCCACCTACTTTCTTTTTACACACGATCGTCGTCCCGTCCGCTTTGAAAGTTCTCTTCTCGGAATGGTGGTGGTTGGGTTGGACATTCGAAGTCGGACTCGGAGCCAAGCCAACGTTTTCGTTAATGCCGCCTGCTTGGGCTTTTTATGTAAATACGAGTATCAAACCGGAGTTTTTGGAGCTCTTTCACTGGGCATGCCAACAATCCTATATTGTTTGTTCCGTCCCAATTTACTAAAATTGGGCCAAATAGCTTGAGAATTTAAGAAATTTAAGATTAAAAAAAATATATAAAATTTCAATTACATTATGAATTTAAATAATCTTCGTATTCTTTCCAATAAATTTGTTAAATGTCCGAATTAATAAGATAAATTCCAGAATTAACAAAAGTTTATTTTAACGATTTTTCTTTTTCCTGCCATTTAATTTGATATAATAAATTTATTTTATATTTCAAAGAGTATATTGACTTCGTTTCACACAGAAAGATCCCCTGATTAATTCAGAGTTCTTAAAACAAGCCAATTGAATACCTAGCACATTTGTCACCTGGACTTTTCTTATGGGTTCGGTCGTCATGGCCCATTTTGATTTTATTTGACAAAAAAAATGGGACTGCACTGTGCCAGTTACATAAATTTATAATCAGTTTAATGGCTCCGGCATGCGAAGCTTAAGCGTTCTCTTCTAAGCTCTTTAATTTCTTTTCCTTATTCCAGACTCTATAAATAGGTGACCTTTTCCTATAAATCACTCGTTTAAATAAGCCAAATTTGAGTCAAATTTCGGGTTGAAATTTACATAAGCTAATTAAGCAAAGATTACATTATTATTATTATTATTATAAACATTCACTTTTCATCACTTTACACTGTAAATGTATACTAATGTAACGAAAGAAATAGTAATAATATATATTTTTATAAACTAAGATTCCAAATTTTTTAATTGACTTTGAAATATTTCAAATAAAATGGTTTCAAAAATTTAAGTTTTAAGAATAATTTAAAAATAATATTTTGTCCTTTGCTTCGCAAAATGGTATTAAAAATTAAAATACTTTGTCCGTTTCCAGTTATATCAAATATATTTTTAGAAATATATTAATTTAATATTTAATTAAAACTAATCTCTTTAAAATTTTCAAATTACTTGCCTTAAAAAAAAGATATGGCAACTCCATCCTAAACAGCTGACTGCATATACTTAGTCGATAAAACTAATCAGCTGAAATCGATTATTCGATACCGATTCTATTTACCTGACGAATAGTACGTTTCTTGTGTTATTGTTGACGAAAAATCCATTAACTAATTGCGGACACAGACGAGCACAAAATGGGGAATCAACTGGTGGGCATCGCCCCCTCACAGATCTATGCGGTGGAGCACTATTTTTCCGGCCAGTTTGGGTCCGAAATCACCTTCAGTTCCAAGTGAGTGAAAAAAAACGAGGAGGAGGCAGTGAAAACTGATGACCACTGACACCCACGACGTATTTTCCGCAGCATGGGAAGCACCCGCTTCTTCAAGGTGGCCAAGGCCAAGACGGACGAGGGCCAGATCGTGGTAAAGGTGTTTGTGAAGCACGATCCCACCCTGCCGCTGGAGGATCACAAGGAGCGACTGGAGGGGATTAAGAAGACACTTTCCCTGGCCAATGCTGTCAACTGTCTGCCGTTTCAACGAGTTGAGGTTTGAGTTTAGTTAAAGTTTTATGGTTTAATTAAGTGAATTTAAATTTTCAACGAAAAATTAATGAGGGATAAAGGTTTATAAAGGTTTTATGAAATATTCAGAGTAAAACATTATTAACTCTCTGACTCATCAATTATCGGATGTTCCCTGATAAGGAAGAAAAAAAGATATATAAGAACATTGTCAGGGAAATGTATATTGTTTTCTTTTATTAAAAACCATATTAATGTCATCTTAATTTATCTCCAGCTCATCGACAAGGCGGCCTACATAATGCGAGAGTATGTAAAGCACAGTCTGTATGATCGCGTCTCCACACGCCCCTTTCTCACGGTATTAGAGAAGAAGTGGATCACCTTCCAGATACTGTGCGCCCTCAATCAGTGCCACAAACAGAAGATCTGCCATGGAGACATCAAGCTGGAGAACATTCTGATCACCTCCTGGAACTGGATATTGCTCTCGGATTTTGCTTCGTTCAAGCCCACTTACTTGCCGGAGGACAATCCCGCCGACTATACGTATTTCTTTGACACAAGTCGCAGGAGGACGTGCTACATAGCGCCTGAGCGATTCGTTAAGACCTTGGCCTCGGATGACGATGGCAGCAATGGCAACATGTCGGTCATTCACACGGATTCCATTATTCGTCTGGCGCCTAGCTATGCGGGAAATACTTTGCTCCCAGCCATGGATATCTTCTCAGCTGGGTGAGTAAAGATTTTATTTACAAATGAATTTCTTTATTAATTTTTCTTTATTAATATCCTTAGTTGCGCCTTGCTAGAACTCTGGACAGAGGGAACCGCGCCCTTTGAGCTCTCCCAGCTGCTGGCCTATCGGCGCGGCGAACGTGATCTGGTGGAGAAGCATTTGGCAGGGATTGAGAACGAGCGTCTGCGCAACCTCCTGGCCTCCATGATCGACATTCACTCGATAAACCGAAAGAGCGCCGAGGATTACTTGGATCAGGAGCGTGGCGAGCTGTTTCCCGAATACTTTTACTCCTTCCTGCAGTCCTACTTGCAAATGTTTTCCTCCACGCCCATCATGTCGCCGGATGACAAGATCCAGTGCCTGCACAAGGACATTGGGCATTGCATCAAGGTGCTAACTCAGTCGCAGGATCTCACACCGGAAGAGGAGGAAGAGGATGCGGAGCCGGAGAAGAAGGATCCCACGATGTGTGCCTCACGACTGCCGCCGGAGCACGATGGCCTTATTCTGATCATCACAGTGGTCACCTCCTGCATACGCGGTCTCAAGCAGTCCAATACCAAGATTGCTGCCTTGGAACTCCTGCAGAAGCTGTCGAAATACACGTCTTCGGAGACCATACTGGATCGCATATTGCCGTATATTGTGAGTGTCTGCTATTACAAATTATTCTTTACATAAAATCCTTTCGCTTTCCAGCTCCATCTGGCACAGAAATCGCCAGCCAAGGTGCAGGTTCAGGCCATTGAGACACTGACCGCCTGCCTGGGCATGGTGAAGGACATTCCGCGCAGCGACGCCAACGTGTTTCCCGAATACATCCTGCCCTCCATCACGGATTTGGCCAGCGAGGCAAGTGCGGTAATTGTTCGCGTGGCGTTTGCCCGAAATATTGCGGCTTTGGCCAAGAGCGCTGTCTATTTTCTGGAGGAGACCCAGCGGAATGCTCCGAATGAGATGCCAACGCCACGCTATGAGGCGGAGTTGAATGCCCTCCATGACATCGTGAGACAGGCGGTGCTCAGTCTGCTGACCGACTCCCAGCCGGTGGTCAAGCAAACCCTGATGGAGTCGGGCATCTGCGATCTGTGCGCTTTCTTTGGCAAGGAAAAAGCCAACGATGTGATCCTCTCGCACATCATGACCTTCCTGAACGATGAGGACAAGAACTTGAGGGGCGCCTTCTATGACAACATTGCCGGGGTGGCTGGCTATGTGGGCTGGCAGGCATCGGATATACTGGTGCCGCTACTCCAGCAAGGATTCACGGATCGCGAGGAGTTTGTCATTGCCAAGGCCATACGGGCGGTGACCATACTCATCGAGCTGGGTCACATCAAGAAGCCAGCGGTAACCGAGATCGTTAAGGAGACGGCCTGCTACTTGTGCCACCCGAATCTGTGGGTTCGCCACGAAATCTGCGGCATGATCGCCACCACCGCCCGCAATCTCAGCGCCATCGATGTCCAGTGCAAGATTATGCCGGCAATTGGCGCCTTTCTCAAGGTCCCACTCATCCAGGTAGAGAAGCCGCACATTCTGCTGGACTGCGTACAGCCGCCGGTGCCGCGGCAGATCTTTGACAGTGTGCTGCGCTTCCAGGACATCCATCACTTCTTTGGAGCGCTAGAGGAACGGGCGAGGGTGCGCAGTCAGACCAGGCAAGGAGCTCTGCCGCAATACGAGGAGATGGGACAGACATTGAGGAATGTGAGTAATTTTGTGGAACTTAAGCTTCTTTAACTCTTCTTTAACTTTAACTCTGCATGTCTCTATTCGCAGCTGTTTAGACGCCTCTCCTCTGAAGGCCTGACGGACCTCATTGAGATGCAATTGCTGGCCATGAATCCGTTTATGATCTCCCTTAAGCACAAGGCCATGCAGGATCTGGATGATACTGCCTCTGGCAATGGCCGCATCGTGGTCAGTCGCAAGCAAGTCGCCTGCCATGAATATCCGCTGGCGGACAAGGCCACCAAGATGCCCATAGAAAATCGTGAGTGAGATATATTGTTATTCCTGTTTTCTTTATTTTATGATTTATTTTGCCCTAAAATTTCTATAGTAATATTTATTTATTACAACCATTTCTTAGATCTTTTTAGTTCTGGTCTTTGGTCGTTTATACGTTGAAGAATAACTAAATTTCCTGCTCCGATCGTTTGAATTGAACTTTAACCCCGTTAAAAGGCAAACAATTCTTAAATAAAAAATGTTTAAACAGTTTTACAGATTTTGTATCCTGATTTTTATTTTATTTTTGTTTCTTAAAAAAAAAAGGAGTTTTGCATATTAAATCTCTTTTAATATGTAACTTAACTTAACTTATTTATATCCAAAACCCCTTTTTTTAGGGAAATGTTTTAGATTTATTGGTACATATCTTCCTAACTCTAACCGCTACGCTACCCTCAAATATAATTAATCTCCATTTCCTTGCAGGCTCTAGCGAAGGCCCCGCCCTGGTATCGCCCGCCTCAGATGCAGCCATCACTCCTTTGGGAGCCGGCGGATTAGCTGGTAGTCCTGCCTCCGGGGCCATAGTTCTGGGGGTGCCCACGGCCACCGTAAGTGCGGCCACTTCGCTGGGCGAATACACCATGCCCGAGCGTAACTGCTGGCTGGAGCGCTCCTCCGAGTGCCGCAAGGATCTCGAGTCGCTGACGGCCAAGATCAAGAGTCGCTACAATGTGCTGGCCATTTCGCAGCGCTGCAGCTACGACAAGCTGGTTACACCCTATCCTCCCGCCTGGCGGATGAACGGCACTCTGGTGGCGCATCTTCACGAGCATTCGGAGTCGGTGATCAGGTTGGCCTCGTTGCGGCCGCACGGATCGCTCTTCGCCAGCGGCAGCATCGACGGCACGGTGCGTCTGTGGGACTGCGGCAAGCTGAACGGGAACCAGGGTGTGAATAAGTCCAGGCAGGTCTACTCGGCCAATACGCCCATCTATGCCCTGGCCGCCTGCGACAGCGGACAGTCGCTGGCGGTGGGCGGCAAGGATGGCAGCATGCTGATGATGCGGATCGATCGCAACTCCGCCAAGATGACGCTACAGCAGGCGCTGGATCAGAAGTAAGCTTATACGCAATCGTTTAGGAACCATATTAATTCGAATTCCTCTCCTCGCAGCGATCACAATGACGGCCCTGTGGTGGATATGCATGCCTACGATCAGGCCACGCAGAGCGTCATCGTGTATGCCACGCTGTACGGCGGCATCGTGGCCTGGGACACGCGAATGCAGCACAGCGCGTGGCGGTTGCAGAATGAGCTGCGGCATGGAGTGATCACCACCATCTGTGCGGATCCCACGGGCTCGTGGCTGGCCACTGGAACCAGCGGGGGCAAGCACATATGCTGGGATCTTCGCTTTCGGCTGCCCATTGCCGAGATTAAGCATCCCGCTGACTCGTGGATCCGCAAGGTGGCCTGCCATCCCACGGAGCCATCGTATCTCATTTCGGCGTCGCAGTCCAACAACGAGGTGTCCGTGTGGAACATCGAGACGGGTCAGCGGCAGACGGTGCTGTGGGCCAGTCCGGCGGCGGCTCTATCCAGCGCCAGTCCCAGCGATCCGGCCACCACCTGCGGCATCCTAAGTGGCGTGGTCGATGGCTCGCCATTTATACTAACCGGCAGCTCTGACCAGCGCATCCGATACTGGGATATCGCCAATCCGAAGAACTCCTCGCTCAAAGTGCCAGCTGCCAACGACAACCTGGCGGATGTGGCCTTCAATTACAGGTAAATAAGTACATATTTATTATGTTGGTATGTTTATTTATTATTTAAATTATTCTCAGCGCCCGCTTAATCGATGGCAGCCAGGTGATCGAGGAGCAAATCATTTCCATGAGCAACACGGCCGATTCACAGCAATTGCGCGCCTCCACGGAGGAGAATCCCCGCTCCGGTCCGGACATGCCCACGGCCAGCCACCACGATGCCATCACGGATCTGCTGATGTGCAAGGACAAGGGACAGATCTACATAGCATCGGCATCGCGCGACGGTGTCATCAAGCTATGGAAGTGAGCGACCCGCTATTACTATAGTATTTAATTATTCAACTGTGATTAGCCTAAATAAACTGCAATATGTGTAACTAGCTTTGGAGAAGTAGATTTTACTTAAGTCGGAAGAAAGATAGAGCCAAAAATTAAGGGTTTTTTAATGTTTAATCGCTCTTTTCCTCATTATGCTGAACAAGAATATATACTTTTTGTGCTTTAAAGGGTAGGTAATGACTTCTTCTCTTGGCTTATTCCTATATTAGGATATTCCCTTAAAGCAAAATTCCATAACGCATTTTCAACCAATGGTTACTATATGCTGAATTCGTTTTAGATATAGGAAGCAAATGGCATTATAACTGATCTGTTTTAAGGATCATTTTAAATATTATCAAGCAACCCGGACGTGTGTTTGATGTAGTTTGACACTTCACTAAAATGAGCTTGTCGTGTCATTGAGTTAGAATATTTTTTAATGAATAATCTGTAAAAACTTTTTCATGGTGATTTTTATTATTGTAAAATATTAACAGTTTTTCGTTTTTGCGTTTTTAAAGTTGTGCAATTCGGTTAGAATTTTTCGATTCAAAAAGTAACGGTCTGTATACATTAAAGAAAAAAGAAACAACCGTTTGTTTTCAAAACGAGTTTTAACTATCGTTATCGAATCAATATTCTGTAATATTGGCTATCCCTGCTACGAAAATATACAACTCAAAAGAGCTGAAAAAATTAAAACGCCGAAAATTCATAATTCCCAAACGAAACAGTTCTTAAAATACTCAAATTTAACTAAAAACAAGTTAATTTCCGTTTTAAAAACAAGTAATAACGCGATAATATCTTATCGGCCGGCGGTCACACTGTTCCAAGAAAGAGGGAGCAAAGCCGGCATACGGGCATACTTTGCGCAAAAACTGTACTGTGAGAGCACATTTACGCTTATTTTATTTATTAAAGAAAATTGACCAGGCAAGTTTAGTTTTTTCAGCCCGCAGAAAATAGTGAAAATTTTCCCCACATTTTTCTCAATATTTTCGTGCAATTAATTAACACAAAAACATTGTAATTTTCTTGTATTTTCCAGTTCAATTTTCGGAAACCAACAAAAAAAAATAGCAAGCGAAAAGGCCGTTTGTCTGTATCTGCGTGTGTGTGTGTGCGCGAGCGAGAGCGCGATTCAGTTAGCGTCGGTTTGAGAGTTTTTGTTTGTGTGCGTGTGTACGAAGGAACGCCGCTAAAAAAGGCGCAGAAAGAACAAGGATTTTCTTTATTCTTGCTTATTAAATCTCGGTCTGCAGTCAGCTATGGAGGAAGTTGCAGTTAAGAAGCGCGGCCGTCCCCCAAAGGCAGGAGGCGGCGGCGGCGCATCACCGGCGGCTGCCGGTGGCGCCAAAAAACGCGGTCGCCCCTCAAAGAGCGCAAGCGGTGGCACTGGCCAGCGTGGACGTCCTCCCAAGACGCCCAAGAGCCCCAAGAACCACGATGAGGACGCTGAGGGCAGCGAACATGAGGAATCCGGCGAAGAGGCCGCCGTCTCGCCATCGCCGGCAAAGGGCCGAGGACGGCCCAGGGGCAGCAGCACCGGAGCCGCTACCAATGACGGCGCCAAGACGCCTTCGTCCGCCAAAAAGCGCAAGGCCGGTCGTCCCAAGAAGCATCAGCCGAGCGACAGTGAGGAAGGCAAGTAGTTATTGATAGATAACCCTTACCAAATCCAAAAAATCTAGTATTTTAAAAAAAGTGGCCCTTAAGTAGTTCCCGGCGTCTCTTTACGGCATCTTTCGTCTTTTACGAAAACTGTACATCAAATATGCACAAACATGTCTTGTAGGTACATAAATGCTCTTCTTGCATTCGTTTTTTTTAATCCCTTGTGGAAATATTAAAAAAAAATTTAAATACCAAATAATGAAATATTAAAGTGAGATGACCAATGTACAGTTTGAGAAAAGAACTAAAATTTTAAAATTCAGATTACCAAAAAAAAAAAAAAAAAAACTGCTTTTTTTAAATTTTACTTAGCGTTGCTTTAACCATATCCTTTTTTTTTTCTTTTGTATATTATTATTAAGTGCACTTTATTACTTAAATTTATCGCGATTTATTTGACTTAAAAAAATAATTACTAATTTCAGTTTGTAAGTGTTGCCATACCAAAAAAAAAAAAATTTTAATTTTAACTTTTTAGTTTTGCTTTAAAATTATATATTCGTTTTATTGTGTTTTAATAGCAGCCGTAAAAATGTAATTTTTTAAGTGCAATTTATCAAGTAAATTTATGGCGATTATTGCCATATTATTGCAAAATTGTTTAACCCTTTTTTTTACTATTTATAGAGAAGTCAATAATTTCAAAGTGTATTTTTTGAATTATTTTTTTTCAATAACATAATTTTATCTGTTTGAAAAACAACAAATCTTGTACAGTTTATTACGTGCTGTACGTAGAAATTACCCAAGCTGTCTCCCTTTCCGTCTTTGTTTGTTTTTACACAAATTTTAGCGCTACCTGGCTGAGATTTGCCAGAAACCCTTACTTCGTGGTAGGTAGAAATCGAGTTGCAACGGTTTCCAATCATAAATAAGATATTTAGAGACAAACACATGGTTCATAATATTTTACAAAGATTCCTTTGGCATTTTATAATTTCGAAAAGGTCAAACCAAACGGAAATTTCCCACGAAGGTCCGTTTCACCCTTAAAGAATGCGCCGAAATAGTGACGATTTAGGGATCTCCTAACGCCATCGAGCCTTGCTGCTAAACATCAGCGGCACCACTTTGCGGCGCAATTTTAAGGATTTCCATACATTTCGTCATACAAGCAAAGACAGTTAATGCAAATACTTTAAATTAAAAGAGTATCTAAAGGCATCTAGAACCATTAAAAATGTGTATATACTCCTTATAGATCTAAATTTATTCGGTTGTCAGTCGGTCTTTTAAAAGAACAGTACATGTAACTTTACAGTTTACATGGTTTTAAATTTTTGATGATATTAGCATCAGTTATCAACAAAGATATTGCTTACTAATCAACCTTTATCCCCCGTTTGTTTTGCCACAGATGTCGACAACGATGATGACGACGACGATGAGGATGCTCGCCCGGTGGGCCGGCCATCAACCGGAGCTGTCAGCCTAAACATAGGGCGCACCGGACGCGGCCAGGGCAGGCCGAAGAAGCAAGCGGTTGCCGAGTGGAACGGCGAAGGAGATCCGCCACCGAAGAAGCGCGGACGTCCGGCTCTGAACAAAGGCGGCAGTGGTGGTGGTTTCAGCGCCTATGTGCCCACCGGCCGCCCACGTGGCCGACCAAAGGCCAATGCCAATTCCGAGAAGGCAGCAGCGAGCGCCGAGGACAACGGCGAAGATGTCGATGATGAAGAGGGATCGCAGGAGGAACAGAAGCATAGCTCGCCCGAGAAGACGGCAGTGACACCGAAAAAGCGCGGACGTCCCTCTTTAGGCAAAACGCCCAACGACGGTATACCGAAGCGCGGTCGACCCCCGAAGGTGGCCAGCAATGACGATGAGGATGAGGAGGACTCAGCCGACCAGGCGGAGACCAACAACAAGAAGGTCGACAAGGAGGGCTCTCCCAAGACAGGGGGCCTCAAGTGGAACTCCTCCGAAGGCGAAAACGAAGCCAACGATTCCGTAGAATATGTTTCGGATGCCTATCAGGATGGCGAATCTGGAGCCGCCTAAAAACTAATTACACATTTCCAATAAAACAAAAAGCGAAAAACAAAAGATTTGAAGAAAACAAACGAAAACATAAACATTTTCTACAAGTAAGAAGCACACACAAACACAACACACGAGACCACAAAATATGAAAATACAGGACAGGACCTGCCCCCCCGAATTCCTGCCGACTCCTTTCCCCATTCCTGAATCAAACAACAACTAAAGATAACGAACATATTCTGATTCAATTGCAAAGGAAGACATACAAGTCGTGTAATACGGAAATTTTTACGTTTAACTTACCAATTTCAAATAAATAACATTACATATACATGTATAAGTTTTGTTTCGGGGAAGGATCCAAGGAATTTATATATCATTTTCCCCCGTATTTCCTAAGAAAACCGGAATTATAAATGTGTTTCATCGTAACAATGAGTGTAATTTAATTTGATTGAAACTATTCGATCCTCTGCAAATTTAAATAAACATTAGACTAAAATGCGTTGTTTTATTCGGGCTGCAAGTTTATTAGCAAAAAAAAAGAAGTCTTAGTGCTTATCTCAAGGCAATTGTTTATATTCTCTAATCTACTTTTATTGAGGATAAAGTCTAGAACATACATTGCAGTAAGTGTGTTTCTATTGATCTACACATGCCAGAATATGATTATAAAACATATTTTAAATTAAGCGCCATGCGTAAAGTTACTAGCATCCACACACAGGTGGCAGCACTTTATGCATCTTTCAAAAATAGTATGGCAACGCTGGTTGTGGCGTCAGAATATTTCCTTACGTCAGAAGATAAAGTTACTGATCACTTAACGTCTTATAAATATATTTTCTACACCAAATGCTGCAAATGTTTCTCCATTTTCTTTCCCACGTCAGAAAATTAAGTTTTTGTCACTTCACGTCATGAAATTAAGTTTTCGATCACTTTACGTTGTTTGATTACGTTTTTGTTCATCCCTGTTTCCCACCTTTGTCCAGCATAGTCTTCCACCCTTTCTGCATCAAAGTTATGCACCAATTTCATCGAATTTTCCCACCCTCTCTCTTCATGTTTTCAGTATTTCTTATATATTATTCTTCGCGCGGAAGAAGCAGCAGACAGCAGCGTGCTTGTAATATGTAAATTTTTCAAATAAGCTAAGGTGTGTGTACAAAAAGCAACAAAAATGTGCATATTACGTATCCGTAAATCAAATATATGTCCCTGATATGCTGGCGAAGGTGTTTTTCAATTTCCGCTTGCACGAAAATCGGAATGTTCTGCGGTTTCTGCTGCTGCCACTGCTTCCTCTTCTTCGCCCAGCAAAAAGCAGAAGTTGATAAAAAAAAAAGCCGCAAACAAAAACAAAACAAACACAACTGTGTGTATGTATGCGCGAGTGTGTGTGTGTGTGCATGAGTGTGCGTCTGGCGTCTAATCAAATTTGGCATGCCCCTAAAATCGATTGATAAATAATATATAAACAATTTGAGCTGACACAGTGTAATTAATTCGCCAAAGTGAATAAAAACGGTGAAGGATTGATAAAAAAAAAACAGAAAACAGAAAAGGAAGAAATGTGTAATCAATTTATATAAATATTATGCGCGCATGTTAATAAAAGTGAAATAAATTTATTTGTATTTGCGAGAGCGGGCGGTCTCTGGCTCTCTTTGCAAAGTTATAAACATTAATTTCCATTAAAAAGTATCTCTCTTGTTGCTCTCTCTGTCTCTCCCTCTCTCTCTCGTTTGCCCGGCGCATGCCCGTGTTGATTTCGCCCGTTGACCAACACTGTTCGTTCTTATTCTCTCTACTCTCTCTCTCTGGCTGGCTCGCCGCTCGGTCGTTGTATTTGTATTTGGCCAGTGTGTCTTTGCATTTTCGCTTTTATTATCGTTCTGCGACGGACGGCGGCGACGTTGAAGAATTCTAGCCGACTTCTTCTTCATCATCCTGTGTAAATAATTGTAATTTAAATAATCTAAATTAAATACGAAAGCACACACCTTCAAAGGAAACCCAAGCGCGTCGGGAATGCTTTTTTAAGTGCATGTGTAAGTGCTCCTCCAAACAACCAAAAACCGAATGCCGAGAAATACAAAAAAGAGTTTTTTCCCCGACGAGACGTTTTTTCGTATTAATTTTTGCCCGTGTGCTCCTCCGTTCCTTCTGCCTCGTTTTACATTGTCATCATCGGGTTTCCTTTTCCACTTCGGCGGCCGCCTGTTTGTGTGTGTGTGTGCGTATTTCCAGACCGCTTTTTACATATATTTATACTTTTGTGCATATAAATAGTTTGCAAAATTACATATGATTTCACCCGAAATGGTAAAAATCAATTAAGTATGCGACTCAATAATTGATATGCGTTTGTTTTTTTGGTGAAACATTTGATTTTTCCGATTGTGCATGTGTGCGTAACAGTGTGTGTTGTGTGTTTCATTATTTCGCCTTGTTGCCTTGTTCCATCATTTTTCTTCCTTGTCAGCGGCGGCCATTTGGCTGTTCTGCTTCTTCTTCTGCTACTGCTTCCTTCTTCTCCTCCTTCTCTTTACATTTGCACAATTCTCTTGCTCTCTTTGTTTCTCTCTCGGGACGCCTTGCATTTGTACACACGAATTTTTCCCAATAAGAACGCATAACAACCGTACTATCACACAGCACACACGCGCAGCAAGGTTAACTAACTAAAATGTTTAATAATTCAATTAATTATTCAGTGCTCGCGAGCAGGGGGAGGGAAAGTGCCACGCCCCCGCCCGCTTCGCCTTTCGGCTCCTTGTGCCTTTGTTTTTCACATGTCTCTTTTATGGTTTATCTTTATGTTTGTTTTTACATTCCTAAGTGCGTGTGTGTGTGCGGATTTCCAGGGGCCTCTCTTTCTGTCTCTTTTCGCATGCTGCACTTGTTCGCTCTCGCTCGCTCGCTCTTCTCCAAGGAAAAAGGAGATTCTCGTAAACAAGCAAAAAAAAAGAACAAAAAAAAAACCGACCCACAGACATATTCTCGCATTCTTCCCGCAGAAAACTTAACCTCAAATGTTGCGGCCGCCTTGCCTTTCGTCTTCGTTTTGTTTCGTTTTCTTCGCCATTCGCTCATCGTCTGCCGGCATCGTTGTTGTTGTTCTTGTTTCAGTGTTCTGTGTGTATGTTAATTTTATGTGTTTTCCATTTTCAACCTCCCTTCTCTTGGCGCCCCGCCCCCTTGCTATTTTCCTTTTCAGTCGCTGTCTCTGCGCTTTTCACTTCCCTTTGCAGGGGGGGCGCCATAATTCTGTCCAGAAGCTTATGAGAGTACCAGATATCGTGGTTATACTCGCTATCAGTGATTCTCCGAATAATATTATATCATTTAATAATAATCATTAGACATAAATTATGGTAACTTGCCCAGTTTTATCTTTTATCTGTTTTTGTTTAATTATATCAGAAGTTTTTTTATATCTAATTATATTTTTACGACAAATTATGCATGCGACAAAGTAGTAAATAATTATTAGCGATATTTGTTTTACTCGTTTGATAAATTTCTGTCTAAGTTAACAATTTAGAGTTTCTCATTCCCTGGTCATCTCGAGATAACAGTTGCTGTTAAGAGTAAAAAAGTGTGCTGTAAAGCGAAAGCATAGCTGTTTATAATAACTCGCAGTTAGTGCTAACTCTCGCATGATCAATTTCGAAAAGTAATTTTATTAGGAACTAAATAATAAACATAATTACTTGCATAATATTTTTGTTTTAAATGTTTAGCAACTTAAATTTTTAAATCTTTCCGACTGTATAGATTTTTGGTCAGATATTTATCTAAAAATTTACAGGCAAGAAGATACCTTGAAAGGTATCATCAATCCGAATAATAATCGGTTATGGTTTATTTGTTTGTATTGTCTCAGCTGCTCAATGAGTCATTAAACACGTTCAATTTATATTACTTACGAATATAAAATTATATTCTCACTTTAGTTTACCTGGCCAATAATAAAAATAAAAATAAGTTTCTCTGAGAGTATCTTAGAGTGTATCTCCTTCGTGCATCTATTTACATAGGTGAGCTTATTTTATTTTCCGTATTTTTCGCGCATGATTCAGCTTCGCGTTGTTCTTTTACGGATAGTATTCTTCTTCTACTTGTTCTTGTGGCTCCTGTTCCTCAAAAGCCCCCCTTGCTCCACCCCCCTCGCACAGACTGTGTTATTGTTTTCGTAATGAGGAAATTTTCATGGCTAGTATTTGTCTTGCTCGTCTTTCAGTTTTAGAAGAATTCGCTTTGTTTTTATTCGTCTTCGCCCCTCGTGCGCTTTATTTTGTTGATTATTATGCGCCCTGTCTGCTGTCGGCGTTATCGGATTCCTTTCTCTTACCATGACCAGCTCAAAGAGTTTATACGCACAAAAGTACAGTGGGCTCTATATAATTAACTTTCAAGATGTTAAACCGAGCATTTTAAAGAAAGGATATTCAGAGTTTAAAAGGGACCTACAAGTGCCCCTTAAAAATTGTCCTACAAATACTAAACACACCTTTCATTAATTTCTCTTTACAGTTTGTGTATATTTTCATCATTAAAACGTCGTGTAAATTAAAATTCATCCTAATTATAATTAATAAACAACTACATTAAAAAAAAACCGGAAATTCCAACAATTCTCAAAAATAAATCTGTAAAAATTCAAATTTTAACCAATTCTCATACGTAATTATATAATAAAGTTCAGTTTTGTGTTTAAGTCCCGTAAAAAACCACTGTGCAACTGTGTAAAATATTATTGATAATTTTTGTGTAAATTTATGTAAAAAAAAAAAAAACAAACCCGACAACCAATCAACCACGACAACCAAACCAAACAAGGAAAATAATTTTTTTGACCGACAAGTGAATGATAAATCTCCCGAAAATCCTGTAAATTAATGTTAAATATATTAAGAATAAAGTGCGGTTTCTCTGCGACAACAAACAAGTGTAAATTTGGAGAAAACCACCATTTGTGAATAGTTCCGAGTTTCGAGTGGAAAATCGCGCGTGACGTTGTGGAGATTTTGAAAGAGGAAGCTATCTTTATGGTAATTTCGAGCTAAATCAAAAAGTGTAGCTAAGAAACAGTTGGCAATACGCGCAAAATTGTCAGCTGCGATAGCTAGGAAAAGCCGTCAAAATTGAGCTCCTAACCGCGCCCACAATTGCCATATCGACGCCCTCGCCGCAGCAGCAACAGCAGCAGCATCAGCAGCAGCAACATCAGCAGCACCAGCAGCAACAACATCAGCAGCAGCAGCATCAGCAGCAAACGCTCTACCAGCAACATCAGCAACAGCAGCAGCAACATTACGGTCCGCCACCGCCCTACTTTCAACAGCTTCACCAGCAACAGCAGCACCAACAGCAACACCAGCACAGTCAGCAGCAACACATGAAGTTTTTGGGTGGCAACGATGATCGCAATGGCCGCGGAGGCGTCGGCGTCGGCGCCGGCACGGATGCCATTGTGGTAGGATCTCGCGGTGGCGTTTCCCAGGATGCTGCCGATGCAGCCGGTGCTGCCGCAGCCGCTGCCGTTGGCTATGTCTTCCAGCAACGCCCCTCCCCGGGAGCAGTCGGCGTGGGCGGAGTGGGTGGCGGCCAGGGAGTGCCCGGTGTTGGAGCCGTGGGCTCGACCTTGCACGAGGCCGCCGCGGCCGAATATGCAGCCCACTTTGCCCAGAAGCAACAGCAAACGCGCTGGGCCTGCGGCGACGATGGTCATGGCATGGATGTAAGTATACTTTTGAGCACCTGAAATATCTGTAACTATAATTACTAGGGAGCTCAGGATAGATCAAAGATTTAGGTTTCCATTACCCTAAAAATCCAAATATGACTGTATTTTTTATGGGAAGTTATTACAGAAATCACAAGATTTTAAAAGCTTAGCTTTATAATTTATTCAACTTTCATTTAGTTTGTACATTTCAACCAATTTTCTCAACATTTTTGCATAAAGTAATTTGTGCACTAACAGAAGTGGATAAAATCGATAGCACTTTTCATGCCAATTAGCATATTTTGACCGCTTTCTAGTTTTCCCCTTTTATTTGTTTTCCATTCGGTAACTTCTTTATTAGTTTTTGTGGCGTCTCTACTAGTCTTAGTCTTAATTTGACCTCCGCTGGTTGTATAAGTTTCAAGGGTCGCTGTCTGCCAAAAATAGTTACATAAACAGTTTATTATAAGTTGGCATTGAGACAGCAGCCAATGGAAAGCAAGGATAATGTAAAAGGGTTATTGGCAAGGATAATAGAGCTCAGTCCTTGGCTGGAAAGTGTATTTATAAACATTAACAATGTTACAAGAACATATTTTTAGTTGGAAAAAAGTTAGGGATCAAGGGAAAAGGTAGCAATTACATGAAGATTACATATTGCCCTTTTAAGCTAACATAAAATCCTTGCTTGTTTTTACCTTTCAGAACCCGGACAAATGGAAATACAATCCGCCGATGAATCCAGCAAACGCAGCTCCCGGCGGACCGCCTGGTAGTGGCAGCAATGGTGGCCCCGGGGCCATTGGAACCATTGGCATGGGCAGCGGCTTGAGCAGCATGGGCGGTGGTGGCGGAGCTGGAGGCGGTAATAACGGTGGCTCCGGGACAAATGGCGGCCTGCACCATCCTTCGATGGCGGCAGCGGCTGCCAATATGGCCGCCATGCAGCAGGCTGCTGCGGTGGCCAAGCACAATCACATGATGTCACAGGCAGCGGCAGCCGTTGCAGCCCAACAGCAGCAGCAACATCAGCACCAGCAACAGCCGCCGCATCCACAGCAGCAGCAGCAGCAGCAGGTCCAGAACCAGGGTCATCCACATCACATGATGGGCGGCGGCAATGGCATGGGAAATGGCAACGGTTTGGGCATCCAGCATCCCGGCCAGCAGCAGCAGCAACAACAGCAGCAGCAGCATCCCGGCCAGTACAACTCCAATCTTCTCAGCCATGCCGCTGCCATGGGTCACATGTCTTCCTATGCCCAGTCGGGCGGAAATATGTACGATCATCATGGCGGCGCCATGCACCCGGGGATGAATGGAGGAATGCCAAAGCCACCGCTAGGACCACCTCCTGGAGCCGGGGGACCGCAGGACTATGTCTACATGGGCGGTCAGACGACGGTGCCGATGGGTGCGGCAATGATGCCGCCACAAAATCAGTACATGAACAGCTCCGTCGTTGCGGCCGCCAATCGGAATGCAGCGGTGAGTTCAAGATTTATTTCTGTTGGGAGATCCTTTGCTTTTAGGCTTAAGAGAGGTTGTGGTGGCTCTTTCAGCTTACAGAGCTCTTTCCCACCCTCGTTTAGATACAAAACTTAACTTGGTTAGCTCATTTTTTGTTAAAATGTCACTTCGAGTATTGGATTTACCTTTGATTAAATCGATAAGTGGGCCATTGATAAGCCCTGCCAACCGCTAATTGGTTTGCCATGTTTGGCTACCAATCGATACTATTTGTTCACAAACAGAATGCTAATTGTTGTTAATTCTAAGGTTGGTTGATCAAATATTCAGAAATTTGACAGGTTGTTACCAAACAATGTCCTTTGAATGGCAAGCAAGAATTGTTAAAGCTCAGATTCTGGTTTTCTGGTTAAACGTTTCTTCTCCTGTAACGAAACATGACTCATCTACTTCTATATAATTGTTCTAAGCCTGAAACCCTGTTGAGTAGTAATAACCTTCATAGATATATCATTACCGGCATCTGTCTCATTATTCGGCGTTTATTAGAACTAAAATATAGTTTGCCAATTGAATGACCCAAACGAACTCGACAAAATAGCCAGAGTTGTCTCGCAAAGTGGCCCTAATAGGACTTTTACATGTTTAAATCGAAAGTTTATTCCCAAATACTAAAAAAAAAAGCCGGCGAAACTTTAACCATTCAATTTCATTTGATGATATTTTCTTGTTAGGTTAATCAATAATTTCTCTTGTTGTTGCTTGGTGTTTTATGGGTTTTTCCTCATACTTCTCCTTTGGTTAGAAAAAGTTTTTCCGTTTTCATTGCCTAACTTTCCTTTGATGCCTTTGTATATTTTTTTTCTTTTAGACATTATTATTGTTTAAATTGTTTTCAAGGCTTATATGAAGTCATTAGAGAATAATTTTTAGAATACAGAGATAGTTTCATTTATAATCTAAAGTGTTCTGTCATTACCTTAATTATTATCTTTTTAAATAGCATAGTTCCTTTCGATACAGGTATTTCTTCAAGATATATTATCTATATTAGCAGATTTTATATTACATTTATTGAGAGTTATATGTATTTTCACTTTATTGTGTTGCATAAACTCCGACTTATTATACACGCTTTGTATATAAGATAAGATATAATTGTGGAAGAATCTACCATAATATTTACCTGATTTTACCATTCTTCTCGCCGGCTCTTCGTTCTTTTTTCTCTCGCTGTGTGTGCTTTGCTGCTTTATATTACATGTCTTTGCCCCGCTGCTAATGGAGATAAATGTGGAAATATATAGGCAAGGAGATGAACGGGGCGGGGTTGATGAGATACATGGATAGATCCCATTCCGGTTGCAATTTTTCAACCTTATAAAGCCAGAACATTGCACATGCCTCGGAAACACACCAGGCCACTGCACACACGCACACCTGACTACCACCAGCACTCACCTGTCTGTCCGCAAATCTGATGGCTTGAGAACTCGACGACGACTACTGCTACTGGTATCTTAGCCAGAAACAACAACTTGTCGGAATTTAACAAGTGAAAGAATTTAATACTAATACTGCGACTAGGACCTAATGAGCTGATGATGATGATGATGATGCTGGCGAGGAAATAGAAGAAGTTCTCTTGTTATGTCACAATTGTTTAAGGGAAAAGCGATTTTAATTAAAGAATTTCACCCTTCGTCTGGCCTTACGCTCACCTTTTAGTCCCGTCTCGTTCCTGCCTCCAGGTTATTCCCATCCAGGTGATTCCTTTGCTGTCGCATTGCCCTGCAATTTCCTTTTCACTTCCTTCGCCAACACATACAAGTGTCGGGCTGTTGGCTCACAATCGATTAAGCTTTTATCAAGCAAATTGTCGATACAAAATGTTTCTTGTCCAGTTGAACTTCAAATACCCTTGTTTAGGTATTTCTATACCCTTGCAGTATATTGTAATTTAAGTCAAAAGCTTGCAACGCACTGAGGGAAGCATCTTCGGCCTCATAAAGTACAAATATTTCTCATCAGCATCACCAAACGGGTCGATCTAGCCATGTCAGTCTATCCGTCTATCCGTCTGTCCGTTTCTAAGCAAACTAGTTTCTAATACTAATTCTTTAGGCTTTTTCAATTAAATACTTAAAAAACTGTTTTTTTAAGGTCCGTTATAAATTATTTTTTAAATTCTACAGACTATATTTTTGTAGCTTTCGTAAAATATGTTACTATTATTATTATTCCCTTAAAAGAACGGGTATTCAATTCTCAACATAGTTTGTAAAATAATTTTTGCCTCTCGTGTTACCTTTTTATACCCGGTACCCATAGGTTACAAGGGTATTATAAGTTAGTGTATGTAACAGGCAGAAGAGGCATCTCCGACCCCTTAAAGTATATATATTCTTGATCAACATCACCAGCCGAGTCGATTTAGCCATGTCCATCTGTCCGTCTGTCCGTCCGTGTGAAACAACAGATCTTAGAGACTATAAGAGCTAGAGCTACCAAATTTGGTGACAACATTGGAATCTATTGCACGCAGATAAAGTTTGTTTTAAAATTTGGCCACGCCCACTTCCGCCCCCGAAAATTCTAAAAAACTTTACATAAGCTATAGTTCTAAATTTTGGCTTAAAGTAAATGGATAAAATAAATAAGTAGGCATTTGCAGACGTTTTTTGAAAATTTGAGTAAAATCGGATGATAAACATGGAAGTTATTAAACAATTAAGTTTCTGTGTATGTTTCTTCTTCTGAGCCACAAAGGCAGTAGCGAAAAGAAGTGTTGCGTGCTTTCGGGCGCAGTATTAATTCGTAATGCAGCTGGCGTACAGCTGCAGAATTAGTTTTTTTTGAACGTTGCTCAACATGTTTTTAGCAACATTTGTCTTCATTTGTCAACATTTTGTTTTTTCCATGTCTGTGTGCTATTTAATTTCACGCACAATACTTTGGTTACCGGGTATCTCACAGTCGGTCACACTCGACAGTAGCTTTCTCACTTGTTTTTTTATTTTTTTGTATTTGTATTTCTTTGCCACAACTTCCTTTTGTGCATACATTGTGCAGTCTTCTCTCTTTGAGAACGAAATACTACCGAAGGCAGGCAGTCGGCGAATAAGAGGAAGAGAATATTTATTGCATTTATGCGAGCGGCAGGAGGCACAAGAAGCAGAAGAAACGGAACAGAAGGACCCCCAAGCAGGACGACAACAAAAAGTAACTTTGTCCTCTGCTCCTCCGTGACGTTCCGCCATGAAGTAAGAAGGAGGAAGAATGAAAAGCTGAAGTCGTGCCAAAAGAGAGCTTCGGCAAAGTTAATGTTGTTGTCCTCTTGCTTTTCTCATATTTCTCTTATTCGTCTCCACCTCTTAGCGTCTGGCGCTGTTACTCTAGTTTTTTATTTTTTCAAACTCACTGGGCTTGGGCCAAACACAGTATGCAATCGCTTAGGTAGTATGGTGGTAACTTACTCTAAAATGTAGTCAAAATTCAAGGTTTAGATAGAGTAAGAACATTTTACAGAAAATCCTTGACTCCCTTTAGCGCATAACAGCCCAGTTTGTGCACACAAAAGTGTTATTATTTCTGTAAATATGAATAATTTGATGCATTTTTCTTAGAATTATTCTGGAAATATTAAACTAGGATTTGAAGCAAGTCTAGGAAATGTTTCCACTAAGAGGAGTCTTCTCTGTAGTTACACTTGTTTTGTGGCCGGTGAGGAATCACAGCAACGGCAACTGCAGCAATTCGCCAAACTCCATGATTATGATTCCTTTTTCTCTCTGCCGCCCCCGCACTTGCCACGTACTGTCCCTCTCCCGCTTGCACCGCTCATTTTCTTTTGCCCCATCTAGCTTCGAGAACTATATTCTCGCCACTCTTGCTTGCACTGAAAGGGGGGCTGCGTGTGCTTGACGCGCTCTTGTTGATGTCGTAGGTCATTGATTTGCGCTTAACAGCCGGGCGGAACGGAACGGAATGGCATGGAATGGAATAGATTGGAAAGGGGAGCAGTAGAGTGGGGGAGAGAAAGAGAGGTGCGACGATGATTCTTCTGCTTGCCTCGGTGCTTTTTTGTTTTTGTGCTGGCTTTGCTTATTGTTTCACTTGCGTTACTTTGTTGTTTTTGTTGTTGCCCTGCATGTGGCGCTTTCGGCTTCCTCCTCTGGTTCCCTACTTCTTCTACGTTTTCTGTCTTCTGTGCGGTGTTCTTATTACTTGCGATTCTTTCATGTTGTCTTTCTGCTGTGCTTACTCATCCTCCGCCAATTCCCATCCTCATCCAACCCACCCATTTTTCCTCCCGCGCCCTGTATCTTTTTTATGTGTGTTGGCTTTCCTGCGCGTAATGATTTGAGTGTCTGTGTGTGTATTTGTGTGTAAATTTGTCTCAGTGTGAGGCATCTGATTTTGAGCGCAGCTTTTTTCCCTCGTTTCGCTTGCGTTTTCTGGTTGGATAATGGGCTTCCTAATTGGAACATCTCTGTTAAGAAGCTTTTCGTGCATTGTTGGTTCTTGTTGTTGTCCTCTTTTTCTTGTTGGACATTTTTTTAGTCCAGCAATTCATTTAAAAAGCATAAAAAGGTCTACAATTCGTTACTTCCCATGTAAATTAATAATTAGATGAGTGTGCTAAATCTTCTTGAATGTGTAGATCCAAATTCTTTCAGGCTGCTGTATATCTCACTTAAAATACCCATAAAGATACATAGATACTTTTATATACTAATTGTTTAGGGACTCTATTATAAGATTCAAAATAGGAAACCTATGATAATGGCTGAAAAATATTCCTAAACCGATCGATACAAATTTTTATTGCAGCTTAAAATCTTTCTTTGCAATAACTCTTTGGTTTTCTTTCTTTTTCTATTTCTTTTTATGTTTATGTGCATTTTCCGAGTTTGCAATTTCTCATTCTCTTTTTTCACGCCAACTTCGTTTTTATTCCCCACTTTTCGTACCGTTACCCCCTCGGCCAGCCCCATTCTCATAAACGTTTACGTTCTAATTGAACAAATGCCGCTCGGCCATCTCGCTGTCTCGCTTTCTCGTGATCTCCTTCTCGCTCCCTCTTGCCATGCTTGCCAATTAGCTGAAATGTTTGCCATTTTCCAACATCCAAGACGCGCTCTGCTTTGATGATAATGATGGAAAATGTGTGTGTTTGTTGTTTTTTCAGACTACAGTGGAGGTTCCTTAAACTGACTTATTATATAAAAAATAGTACTCATTTTGAGAACTTTTTCAAAAAACTTAAATTATTTTGAAGGAAAGCTTTAAGCTTTTTGAACCTTCGGTTATGGTTAACGTTCACTTTAAACAATCCAATACTTTCAATGAAAGAAAAAATCTTCAAGGCACTCACTGTATTTCGAATATTAGATTTATGGAAGTAATTTCCATTAGCGAAATGTAGAAAGAAACACATAACTTATAGTTATGGAGGCGTGATTTCTTTAGATTCGCTAAAAATTAGGCTTGGGGAAGTTTAACTGTGGTATTTGTTGTTGCGTGTGGCGAATTCAACATTAACTTCCATCGGCTTTGATTGATTTGCATTGCCGGCTATAGACCTGGTTTATTTTCTTTCTCACTCGCGCCCGCGCTCTATTTCTCCTTATCTCGCCTTCTGGTCTCCACTTCTCACTTGGCGGGGTGGTTGCGTTTTTTATTGTTGCCACATTTATCTGTCTTCTGGCACGTTTTCCTCGATTATCTCAACAGAAACCGGGTGGTCAGCTGAGATGGCAGCAGCTGCTCTATGCGTCACGCTCAGTCTTCCCGCTCTCTATCTCTCTCTCGAGCTCTCCATCTCTCTCGGTAGAGCTCACTATGCTCACACTCATTTCGCATTAATTAAATAAAGCATTTCAAATGCAGCGGCAAATTGTTTGACAATTTAATTTCGTATTACTGTTTGACTTGACTCTCCAAACGATTTTAATTGCCAGCAACTGTCGCGAGCAATTTGATTACTTGGAGGTTAAGTCGGGCAAACTAGGAATGGAGCTTATTTATTTGGTCAAGCTGTTTGAAAACTATGCTTATCAAAAAGTTTTGCTTCTGTCTTTCGGATTACACTCATTCATCCGACCCGTAAGCCGAGCTGGAGGTAATCAAATCAAATTCAAGAATATCTACCCCATTTCTAAGGCTTGTTAAAGTGTGTACCTCGGGCTAATAACACAAAAATTATAACAAGCAAATAATATATTCTTTATTTGGAAAGGCGAGACCTGGCTTTGATAAATGGCAACAGTGCGTATGAGTAATAAATATTTAAAGTCATGATCGTTTTTCCAATCATTTTTCGGGATCTGAGCTCGGAAATCAAGTTCATTTTGTGTGGCATTCCCTCTATATTTAAAGGTAGACCATTAAAGTGTCTCCAATACCCGATCTATAGCCCCTGCTCTTCGCATTGTAATCAAACAGCTGCTTGAGCTTGTGTTTGCAAATCATGATCACTTAGTCTGCCCTCACACACACACGCGCGCACAAAGCCTGAGAGGGCGAGAGAGACTAAGAGCGAGCTTGACTGCCCACACAACACCAACAACACCAACGCGCCTTGTAAGCTTGGCTCTCTTTTCAACATATTGCTCTCTCGCATTACGTAAAAACAAAACAAGTAAGAAAGCTACAGTCGAGTATGCTCGACTGTGAGATACCCAGTAACGAAACAAACTTTTCTCAACGGTTTCCGAAATGATCCTCCGATCGATTTAATAAAGCTAAGCATTCAAAAATCTTGTAAAATAATTAAATAAATAAATAAAATAAATAAATAAAAATAATTGGTCTCGAACCTAACTTCAGCTCCTATAGTCTCTGAGATCTCTTGTCTCATACGGACAAACAGATGGTAACACACAATTTCGGTAGCCACTAAATTATAATACCCTTGTACCCGATGAGTACCGGGTATAAAAACTATGCCAAATGCGGCTTAGCAAACACAAACAGAGACGGACAGATAGAATGCTAAGCTTACACGTGTGAGCGGCTGAGAGGGAGAGAGAGGGAGCGCCTTCTCTCCCCCTTTCGCAGCATAAATTGTTGCTGATTATGTTATTGTCAGTCAACAGCTGCTCGCTCGCGCACTTCTCACTCCCGCGCTCACCTTCGTGGCCGTCTAGCTAGCTCTCTCTCCCTTGCTCTGCCGCTCTCACTTGTATTATTTTTTTTCGCGAACATTATTCCGCCGCTGGGGAGCGTAGAATTTTCAGTTTGGCCGCAACAGTTGACTCGTCTGCATGGGATTTAAACAAATGAGAGGAGGAGCCCCCGCCGCCAATTCGTGTGTCGATCGTTAAGCACGTTTTTTGTTTCTTGCCGCAAAAAAAAAAAAAAAAAAAAAAAAAAAAAAAAAAAAAAAAAAAAAAAAAAAAAAAAACAGCATAAAGAAGAAACAAAAAAGGGAACAAAACGACAAAGTAAAAAACCACGGACAAGTGAAAATTTACTAAACAAAATGGTTTAGTGTACTTGTTGTGTGTGTGTGTTGTGTCTGTACATAGTTGTATATAGTTGGTGTATGTAAATTGGTTTGTGCGTGCGAAAAGCGCAGCTGAGAAATCGAGAATTCCAAATCAATATATTGAGTTTGTGAATAAATCATTAATCTATATATACAGAAAAAGATATATATCGTGTATATAAACGCGGTCTTGTCCCCGCGAAAGAAAGAAAGAAGAAGAATCACCAGGCGGCTAAAAAAAGTAAAAAAGGGAAAGAAATAAAAGCCAGTGTAACGTGTTTCGCTCGCCCTGTCCCTTTCTGTCGCGCTCGCTCGCTCTCGCTTTATCTTGTTACCTCTCTCTCTGTCGCGCACTGGATCCGTGTGTTCTTGGTGATCTGGCCCTCTCGCTCGCACAGCCTGTCCAATGATGAAATTACTTTACGACGACTTTATGTTGGACCCTCGCACCGCCGAGGATGTTGCACTCACGCAGGAAATGGTAAATGACACAAAGAGATCCTTTTTACTCGGTTTCCTTAACCCTTGTCCTGTCACCTGTCCCTCATAACTGGTTCGCCAAGGTGTTACAATGGCGAAGAAAATATTTGGAATTACAAATTGCACCCATATCTTAAAATGTAAATCAATTAAATAGTAGGTAGCCTAGGTCATTGCCGTACTTAGATATTTCAATTAAGTATAAAAGTACACCCAGAAAAAATTATGGACCAAAAAGCAGCCAAATTGCCTAAAATGTTAGTCCATCTAAATAAATTTTTAGGCAATAAATCGCCAATTCCTAAAATTTTAGGAATTTTTTTTTTCTGGGTGTAGTAAATTACTAAAAATTATCTATAGTATGGAACCTGCATGGGCACTTGGTAGTTCTTTATGCTCCCAGAACTCTTTTTATGATTAGCGTCACACGAGCGACCGATCATAGAATATCAAAACATTATACTTTAATATATGGTATAAAGGAATACGGTCTGAATTCTTAACACTCAATCAGGCATATTTTAATAATTTTATTATTTGATTTCAACAAATATTAAGTCATTTTTTGAGAAAAAGTTCACATTTATAAAAAAAAAATATTAATTAAATTAACCAATATTTTACATTTGAGAAGATTTAATTTCATCTATTTACTGAATCTGCCAGATTCACAAGAAAGGGTTAAGCTTAGATACACCACACACACTAGCGCAATTGTGCTATCTTTAATGGAGAGAGGAATTATGATTGATTGCTTCGTGGCAATTGTAGAGACGATGGCGACAGCTAGAAGTTCATTCCGCTTAGACTGTCTTCAGCGCCGACCGGTTAATGATTGAGTTTACATCTAATTGCTATTGCTCTTGTTATTTGTTAATTGCTTTCAAACGCTGCAATTCCACTTGCTCTTGAGGTCTATAATAATTGTATCGCAAATGTTTGCCATAATTTACTTGGCAATGTATACCTTTCGTATAAATAGCAACATGGAAAGCATAACAATTTGATAAACTAGCAAGTAGACAACAAGCGCTGCTTTATAAATACCGATAACAGATCTAAAATATATATATTACTGTCGCTGATAATTTAAATACATTTTATTTAATGGAAATACTTAGGACATAATAAATAGTTGATCGTGTAATTGATCATATCGATTTACTGTTCTCACACAGGCCATTAATTACTTAATTGAGTAGAGCACTTAATGACACTAGAATAATAAAAATAATCAACATATAGCACTAATAAAGAGCGGGAGGGCCATAAAAGTTATTTTAAATAATTTAAATAGCTGCATTTACTTCCCTTTTGCACGCTCACACTGACTGGGAGATAAGGCAGACACGTTTCATTCATGCTCTTCTTGTTACTGCTGCTGTTAGATAATGGCACTAAAAAATATACACTAAGAGAAAATAAAACAATATTTAGGGAATATATTTGGTACACAACAATTCTAAAGGCACTTCTTGGAAAACTCCCTTCATGAGGTGCATTTGCTGTTATCGTTGCGATTTCGTAGATCGAGCAGAGTTAGCTAATTTCCCTGCACGGCCTCTGCCAGCACACGCAATTGTACATCTGTTCCCAATATATAATTATTTACTCTAAAGGTCTATTATGTTGCATTTTATTTGGTTTCTGTGTAGCCTCCCGATCTAAATCCCAGAGTAGCAGGCAGCGTTGCTTTGGTTTTGCCTCTGTCGCTATTTTCCCGATTGTGGGGCCTGAGTTCTATAGATAAAAGCGTTTTTGCGGTTACCTTTCCCCCTTCTGTGTGGCTCTGCCTTCGTCGTCTCCGTCCATGTTTCTAGTCTCTGCTGACTGCAGTTGATTTTTTAGCTTTTTCTTTCATTTCATTCATTCATTGGGTTTGTTTTTTCCACTCTGACAATTGTTTTTTGTATGCATTTCACGTAGCTTAACCCCACAGAACTGTAAACTGTAAAGTGAGCAGATTCAGAACCAGAAACGAACCAGAAGGGGTTCTTCTGTTCCATTCCCCGTCGAGGGAGGATGGGATTTTATGCTATCTGCCCCTACCGACCGGTCGTTCATCGCTTCTCTTTCGCTTTTTTTCGAGGGAATTTACATGAAAATAAATATTTTCCGGTTTCAATTATATATGCCATGTGATGTTTTTTTTTCCTTTGACCGACGAGCATAGTGCCCCCACCTTTGACCGCATCCCTCCCCGAATTTCCCCTATTTTCACATATTTTTTTCCCCGATCTATTTCACGCTTGATTGCATTGCGTCTGCCTGAAGTGAAGCGAACTCGCTGACTGATTAGGCTCTATATGTGGCCCGAATTGGCTTTTAGCCAATTTCAGGGGCGTGGCGTTGTCAGACGGCAGATGACAGTCGAGAGTCGACGCCCGATAAGGGCATGGCTCTCATTCGTACATAAACATTTATTTATTCACAAATGGTAAATGGTAATCCAATTTGAATCCGTTTAAATTGTAACCATTGAAACCATTATGAGTTGACACCTTGGGGGGCTGTTCTCGATTGGATCTGAGGGTCCTCGTGAACATTTCAATTGTTTGTTTTCCAATGTTACATTTGCAATTTTGCATTAATCAACGAAATCCATTTATGGCAAATATATACGCATGCTAGCTTGAAGGGAGAGTGGGGTAAATGTAACCTTATGTTAACATATAAATGTAATATGACCGATAATATAACAAATATAGCAAAAATCGGAACGTTTATTTGCTCATAGGCACCAATGAAAAGTCTGAGTGCACTTTCATATATTATTTATGCATTTTCTCTAGCAAATGCACAATAACTTTACCTGCAACATCTTCCCAATTTGTCCTTTTACTTAAGACAAGTTGTTAATCATTTAATTTACTAGTTCTCCCCAAAGCACGATGACACTGTTATCCCTGTTAGCTTAAGGTATTCCACTTCATAAATTCACCAGAAGACCGACCTAATGCCAAAGCAAACTTGAATTATGTAAGAAAGATTTACACACCGATGACAGAGACAACGACAGGCCAGTCTCGACGCCTAGGCCAAAACGGATTGACTTATTGTACACTGGGGACCTAACAAACGGACAGGCGAGACAATTGCCGGACAAGCGGACAAGCTGACGGACAGGCGGACAATTGCCGGACCAAGGCGCCGGAAATGTTTGCACCAACACTGAAGTGGAGAGGAGAAATGGCTTTAAATAGGAAAGCAGAGGGGCAAAAGGAGTGATGACAATTTCAACGACAGGCGACGGAAGACACGACAGCTTAACTTATGCGGCGGCGGAGGTAAAGGTTTAAAGGGGGCGTGGCTAAATCCAATAACAATAACAATGACAACAAAGTTTCTTAACTATAAGGGGAAAATGGGGGGAAAATGCAACAATTCTCGGTTTATATATAAATTTGTGTGCTGTGAATGCAAGTCACGTGACTTAGTTTAACATTAAGAACTTTACCCCGTGGCGTTCAACTTGCAACTTTCCTAAGCTCACGCTGTGTGGAAAATTCGATAGCTTCAGGTAACTTTATGAAAGCGTTAAAAGTTGCAAGAAAATTGTGGTTAAAGGTGTATGATTACTAGGAAGCTGGGAATATTTTAAACAGAGTTCGAGGAATATGTAAATAAAATTGGTAATATGTTTGAACTAGATTATATAAATATAAATTATGGGGAGCTTTTATGATAAAAATGATTGTAAAGTATAACATGCAAGTGCGTTTTTTAGTTTTTGTTTAGTAAACAAAAATTCTATTATGGTAAATGGTAAATACAATTTGTAAGACGGATTTGTTTATTTTTGCTGCAATTATTTTGCTTTCTTATTCTTATACAATCTTCACTGTTTCTTTTAGTTCTATAATTTCCTTCAAAGTATTTGTAATCCATTGAAGCTTACCCAACAGCTTTCAACACCTTAGACAGCTTTATTGCTTCTGGATAATCCTCTTTGTAACAATTAATCTTCTTAAATTTATTGAAGCTTAGCTAGCGGCTGCTTTTTGCCAAGTACACACAGCAAAGTAAAACCATTTAGCGTTGCATTGCACTCTTTATTTATATTTTTCTTCCCCTTCTCTGGGTTTTTGTGTGAAAACCAAATAAATATGCACAGCCGACACGGCGAAGTCGACTGTTGAAAACAGCAATAAACGCATTTCTCAGCCAGGCTGCACATTTTCTTTTTTTTTTTTTTTTGTTGTTTCGTTTTGCAAACAAAATGCGACGAGACCAGACCAGACCGACCACCAAGAGAAACAAAATCGATAGTCGCGAAGAGCCGAAAATAACTGCGAGCATTCACTCAGATACAGATACAAATGCAGATACAGAAACCGAGAACATTATCCAGAATTACAATAATATAAGCATCTTAATATAAAAGGTATTCGTTATATGTAAGTGACAGTAGTCTGTCAAATTCAGATAAAGATGGAAGTGCCGACGCATATTCTGTGATTTAAATAGGGCCTTAAACTTATATTTTAAAGGGAATTATAAGTAGAAGTAAACAGTAGGATAGGTAATTTACACTGTGGAGAGTATTAAATATTTATCTATACTGATTTAAATAAGAACAAAAAAATAAAGTTACTGAGAGTATTGACCCACACAACGTGCACGGCTTTGAGTTTAGTTCGTTAAGTTTCTCTGACGTTATGTAAACGGGGAATAGCATTACCATAAACCCATTTCGCTTAGCTGACTTAAGTACAATTTTCTTGATGCAATTATCCCCTTAAATCCCATGTTGTGCCACGCCCAGTTTCACATATATACAAGTATTTCTATAGTTATATATACATCGTACTGTCTCCCTTTCTTACGTGTGTGTTGTGCCGCCTGTGTTTAGCTTTATTTTTATTAGTTTATTTTCGTTTGGCTTTTCGTATGACACGCGAAAGGTCTTTGCACTTGACAACAACACAGCGAAAGGTGGAAGCGAACAAAAATTGAAACCGAAAGAGGAACACAAAGTGTTCTCTCGCCTCGCAACTCCAACAACCTTCTCAACAAATTTTGCCTTGATTTCGTTAAACAATTTAATCTTGATGTTTGACTCAAGACTTTTCGCACATCTTTTCGAGGCACTCATTTATTTCTCACACACTTTTATTTATTTTCGGTGTGTGTTACACACAACAAAAATTCAAAGTCAACAACTTGACGTGCTTAAAATTAAATGTTGTTAATGTTTTCATACCCTGGCTTAGAGGGTATTATAATTTCAAGGATGGGCTTGTGGTAGTTTATATTTTTTGGTGGTAATTCTTAAATGAGGATAACATTCATTTATTTATGTATATCAAGAGATGAATATTTTATTTATTTAATATTAGAGTGAAAAAGTAGCCTGTTAAATCGCTACTCGTTATTTTTTGGCCTTTCTCATTTGATTTATAAATGTGTCAAGTGCATAATTTGTGTCTATTTAATTTGTTTGATTTCCGTCTTAGCTTTTTGCATTATTACCAGTGTTTATTTTACGTTTTTGGATATTCTACTAGTTTGTTATGTTTATCACAAGTTCGTTTCAAGCATTGTCCAAATATGATCAAATAAATTAAAATGATTTTTGATTTTGTGAATGATTGTTCTATTAATATGAAAATACGAAATTTAAGGTAAATAATTTTTATTTGTATGAAAAAAACTGGTTTTAGAATGTGATTTTGCTCTTTGGTTATTATTAGATTATTCACTTCATTTTGGACTTTATTTCTGTTGAAGAACTGGTTCATTATTGGAGCAATTAGTTTATTAAGTTAGTTTAAATATTTTCTGTATTTCAACAATTTTCAACCAACTTTATAGTTAAAACTTAAAGTGCCGGAAGCTTTTTTCCAACTATAAAAAAAGTTAGCGTTTAGAGAAGCCAATCAATTTCGGAAAAATAACTTCAAAGGAATTTGACTCACTAATTAAAAGATGCAAAAGTTTGTATGCCAACGAGTGCGGGCAATAAAATAAATTTTGCGCCAATTATGCAGGTATTTCGTTTCCTGAAATTGGTTTTACTGGAAAATTGTATGGATTGATGTGCGATAAAGTTTGCTTTTATGATGCTAATATAAGGAAATATCTTGATGTGATGTTATTTATTTTATTCGGTCCCATTTCACTTATATTTCGGAACCTCTTACCTGACCAAGTCGCTTTCAATAAAAGCAAAAGCAAACATTATTTACATAACCCACCTAAGGCACCTAAAGAACAACAATAAATTGGAATACAATCAGAAAAGAAGCAAAACCAAATCCCAAATGTAGAATGTAATTTTGATTCTTAGCTTTTTTTCGGCTTCTGACTGGTTTTTGCTATTTATGCTATGTTTTGTTGTTTCTCCTCTCAGATTTTTTCACGAGCCTATGGGCAAATAACCTCCCACCCCCTTTACCACTCTCTTAGCTCCACCTTTTTTCTCTCTTTTTTGGGGTCTCTCTTTTTCTTAAATAAAGTGAAGTCTTTGAATAGTGAATTATTTGAGGCTGTATTAATTAATATTAATTTATTTAACATGGTTGGTAAAATTTAAACAAGACTTAATCTTCGATTTTGATAATAGATACATAAATACAATTTAAGAAATAAGATGTCGTACTTTAAGAATAAATAATTTAGGCACTTAAAAAGGTGTTTTAAAACACCTAATTTATGCCAGAGTATAAATAAAAGTTTTAAAAAGTTTTTTTTTTATTAAAAACATTTTTTTTCCGTTTTATTCATTGCTAGTTCACTGTATTGAGTGAGGCCTGTGTTTTTCTTTTTATGCGTTCTCCTATTTGCCATTCTAAGTTTTTCTTTGCTCTTTTTTTTTTTTGGCTGTGTTGTTTTCTAGCTTTTGCTTCTTCTTGCTAATCGGTGACTCTCCTTTGTAGGCATTTTCGTTTGGTTCTCTCTGTCTCTCTCTTTGTCTCTCACGCATGTTTTTTTTTTTTAACAAAGAGGAGGCCGGTTTCTGTTGTCTGTCTCTCCTTATTTTCCCATTCTACCCCACAATTCCCTTTCCTCCCTTTTTTCGCTCAGCTGTCGTCGTATCTGTGTGCGTGCGTGTATCTGTGTGTGAGTGTGTTTGTATCTGCGTTTTGTGTTTTTGTATCTTCACAGTCAAGGACAAGTTAATGAACGATTTTCTGTTTTGTGTAGATATTCCTTATTTTCGGGGGAGCCGGGGTCTGGTGGGTGGTAAATGTGTTTTCCTCTCAACTCGATATAATTATGAACATTATTCTCAACCGAAACGGTTTTCATTCTTGTGTTTTCCTCCTCATTGACAAATTCCCTGGGTTTCTGTAGGCAATATTTAGCTAAGTCTATTAAAAGAGAATTTTAAACCATTAAAATATTAATTTTAGGTAGAATTTATCAACAAAAAAAAAACTAAATTATTTATATTCCATTTTAATTTACATCGAAGTTACATCTTCCTTGCCTTTTGGGTTTACTTTTTATTTTTAAATATTATTTTCTTGAATCATCTTAAAGAATTTAATATAAAATAAAAATAATAATAAACAACATTAATCTCAAGTCAAATATTTCTCCCTAGTCTGCTTTGTTCATTAACAAATTGCCTATTGTTGTTGATTTTTCCGGTTTGTGATTTTGTTTTTTTGTTTATGCTTGGCGCCTCGGTTTCTTTTTTCGTTTTTGGCACCTCTTTGCCTTCTGTTTCTTGTGCTTATTTATTAATTGCGGTTTAATTAATTTATTTGATTTATTTTTCTCGCTGCATGAATGAAAATGTGAGCATTTTCTTGCAATTTGCCTAGAGAGGGCGACTATGACCCATATTGAATAAAATAAATTGCGTCAGCAGTTCGTTGCCTTTTTATATATTTTTTGTATTGTTTTTTTTTTCTGGCTTTTTATCACTGCTGTTGCGGCGGCTTGGGTAATCTTTTTGTATCTTTTGTGTTTTGTCTGGAGATCCGAAATCGGACATTTCTGCCTTAAGCTTCTTTTCTTTTGGCCTGCCAAGTTTTTCTTTGTCTCATTTCACGCTCTCTTTTTTTTAATATTCGCTTGCTTTATTTACAATTTGTCTTTTGGCTACGCTAAATGTTTGTTAAAAGATTGACGGTGTTTGGTAACCATTAAAGTCGATGGAGTCTGTAGATGAGTTGTCCTAGGTCAGAGATAGATTTTAATATTTGATCTTTTAAGGAGCTTGCACTATTCTGGTAATAAAAGAAATATAATTGAGGAGATTATTTTCCCGACGGAGATAATTTCTTAAAAAGTACTTGGACAGAAATTGCCGCCTTTATACAATTTCCATTTAAGTTTTGTAATTGAATTTTTATTTAATTACGGCTTTACCTTTCTTTCGTTATTCTTTTGTAAATATTAAATATGTAAACTTGGGTGTGTGCTAAATTCAGGCCTTTTTTCGCTCAGCAAGTTTTCCCTTGCCTTGGTTGACTTGCGCCTGTTATTAATGCAGAAGTCGCAGCCAAGGCGAGCTTTTCATTTTCCCAGCCCGCAAACACCACTGCCAGCACCAGCACCACCTCCGTCTCCCTCCGCTGGGCAATCCCAGTTGATAAGCGCTTAAATATTTAAACTGTATGTCAGGATGTCGGGAAGTTGCCAGATGTGTGGGTGACCCAAAGGGGAAGTTGGTGGGGATTATTGTGTCGCATTATGACGCAAGGAATTGCCTTTGGGAATGGTTAGCAGCCAGGAAAAAAAGAGGAAAAAAAGGAAAAGCCTCGGAAAGTGCGCGAAAGAGAGCGACAGGCGGGAAAAGTTAATTAACAATTTGTTTGCAACGCTCCGTTGACATTTAATGTCGCTGGTATTGTTGTCAATGAGATGATGATGTGATTTCCTTGATATTTGCTCTGCTCCTGCCATCCATTGCCAATGGGAATTCATTCGAGAAACGCATTGGGAGCGGATAATACGTATTTTTTAAATGAATTTTAAGTGCTGAGTTTTATGTCGGTAAGCTCCGTGTGTATGTGTTAATCTTGATCGATTTATATGTTTACGTTTCTGACTTAAAGTCTAATGGTATTCTATTAAAAAACCCTTTAATTTATGGTTAAAATTATACAAACCATAAGAATTTCCCTTAAAAAGAATAAACTTCCTTAAAGATAGATGACTTAAAGTGTCAGTTAAATGGGCGGAAATTAATCCGAATGATAAACGCTTTCTTGCCAAGCTAAAAAGGACACAAGAAAAAGGAAAATCTGTCCAAGGGGATTAGCGGCACAATTTATGATAAACTCTCTTAGCATTACATGCAAAATTATAATTTCTCCATTTCTTCTTTGCGTTTTCAGATCACCACATCCACAGCCAAGAAGCTGTGGGAGAAGTCCGACGGCAAGGGCGTAAACTCGGGCACTTCCGGTGGCCCCCTCAACCCTTTGCAGATACCCGGCATCGGGGATCCCTCGTCGGTATGGAAGGATCATACCTGGTCAACCCAGGGCGAGAATATCCTGGCCCCGCCTCCTTCGCGAGGTTATGCCCATGGCGGGACCTCCGATACTTCAAACAGCGGAAATGCGGGCATTCTGAGGTGAGAATTCTGACACTATAATATTATAATTTGCAAATGCAATCAATGGAGCGTGAAATTTAGATTTCATTCATTTCGATTTCATTAAAACACATATTTATGAATGGAGCGGGGAAGAACCTGTCATGCGTGTTTTAATATTAAAATGAGCACTAAATGGGTGTCTAATCAGGGCAAGCAATTTATTGAATTCTTGGAAATTATTATTAAAGGGGAAGGGAAAGGGGAAATACTGAAGAAGTTCTGGATAAGTAATTCACTGTTTGTTTAAAACTATCATATATTTAAATATATTAAACAAACTCATTAACATACCAATAAATTGCGCTGACTGATTTAAGATGGCTGTAAAATGTAATGCATATTGCATTTAGTCAGCATTTTAATGTATAGTAGCAAATATTTATGACATTTCGCCTGTCTAGCTAATTGTTAGTTTGATTAATTGTACATTTATGGGTAATAAAATAAATATCGTATGTACTTTCGTCTCAAATATGACATAATTCCTTAAGAAAATGCGATTTTTTATTTAACTTACTAAGCAGTTTGCCTTTAACTTGGATTATAACCAGGATAACTACGTTTAATATAAAAAATGATTTGAAAAATATTGTAATATAGTTGAGTTCGACGTTGCCAAGTGAGAAATCGGTAGAAGAAAATCTAAAAAAATAAAAATTGTTTGCTGTATTATAAGTTATTTTTATACTAATTAATGTTTATATTACATTTACAGTCCCCGCGATTCCCAATGTGCTAAGATGGTGGAATACGTTTTGGGTGGTTCGCCCACCAACAAGGAGAGCCCTCTTTCCGGTTTGGAGCCGCGTCTGCGTAATCTCAAGTTTGATGACAACGATAAGGTTGGTGCTCCGAATAACCATAACTCACTACAGAGTTCAAGAAATAATTTATAAATTTTTCCATTACAGTCACACGATGACAAGGAAAAGGCCAACTCTCCGTTCGATACAAACGGAATGAAGAAGGACGATCAGGTCACAAACACAAATGGTGTTGTCAATGGCATTGACGATGACAAGGGCTTCAAGTGAGTAGACGACAACTTTCAATCTATCCGCCCCACAGACTCCGACTAATGGCTAGACTAGACTGTTGGCTTCATAGTGGTTAGCAAACTGGTTTCCTCACTCCTCTGGCCAGTTGGGTAATTCTCTGCTTCTTCGGTTCTCTTTTGACCGCAGAATGTTTTCATGTTATGATTACTGAAACTGAAATTTTTCCAGTTCAAGGTTGGTTCTTTCTTTTTGCATAAACTTTCACTTGACGTTAGAGTGTTGTTAGCAAAGAAAAGAAAGGTGAGGAGCTTTTCCAGTTTCATGCTGTGATCGTGACTGGCAAATGGCTTAGAAAAGATGATACAGATGTCTAGTCATTCTTTTTTGTATGTTTCAAGGTTATTCAATCAGGAATTGAATGTAAATTTACACATAGGAACCTGTATTTATGAAATGATTATTAAAAATAATCAACTAATTTTCCGAAATCATTATTAATTCACTTAAAAGCACTCCACTTAGGAGCTTCAGTCAATAATTGGTTTGGTTATTAATTATTAAAAGCCTTCTCTGAAACTTCAGCAAATTATGTGGTCTAGACATTATTTATTTAAATGCAAACCTTGAATACCTTTTTTTTTTTTTTTTGGTAAAAAGTTGACCCACAAACAATTATTTCAGTTTTTTTATACGCGCTCGGTCTTAACCCATATTTCTTATATTTCAATTGCAATCGTATATGCGAGTATATTATATGGCATAAAGCCGCCGAGTGATTGTTGTGTGTCTGCCCACAGTTTTCGTATTTCCATTTACATTTTTTATTATTATGTTTTAATTGTTATTTATGGCGATGGGGAAAGCTTTTTTCTTCTTCATCGTTGACGTGTAGCCCACACCTGCGTTTTTGCGCCTTTTGACGCAACGTAAATACGCGACGACACTTTTTTTGAGTGAGTTAAATTGGAATTTGTGTAGTTATGTTGACAGATGTATGTAATTTAAAGTATGTTTGATTCGCTGACAGTTTTTATTGGCTTAAAACAAGCTGGCAGATAATTGGTATAGGGCTTTGGGGTAATTAAGGCAATTAGCTTGGATTAGTGGGTTAACTTAAGGTTAAAATTTTTATAAAATAACTTTTACAAATTGTTGAGAAAAAAGTAATACTTCAGCTGTTAATATCCATGCTTTTTAGTTCTTATTTTTCTGATAGGGGCAATTTTCTAACCTTGTTGGTTTTATTTTATCAAAATCCTAATGGGCTTTTGCTTAAACAAAATAATAAATAAAAGTTTAATGTTATTTTTCTGTTATTTTTAAAGAATAATAAAAACACTATGAAAAGAGCGGACATAAGTTGTCAAATACTAGACGTTTTAACTTCATAAAAAATAATAAATACTACTTTTGCCAATTAGTATCTCTCAAGAATAAATATATTTCGAAAAAACTACAACTTAAAAGTAAAACTTGTGCAGAAAAAGATACAAAAAAATGTATTCAAAATTTTAATTTACATATTATGGATTAAGACAATTAACAAATCTTTTATTCAAATCAAAGGGCATTATTGATTTCTAGTTACACAATTTTAAAGCAACTTCCTCTTAGCGCGCTTAACAAAAAAAAAATATATATATCAGACCGAAGTAACCAACATAGGCCTAAAAAAAAAAGAAACCAGTCTGCGGTTTCTCCCTCTCTCACTGTCTCTCTGAGTATTTCTCTCATTCTCTGCTTTGTGGCAGCCGGCTGTCTCTCGGCTTCGTTGGTAATGTTGCTTCTGCTGACGCTGTTTTGCAATTTCATTGCCGGTTGGCCCAAACATGTTTCAATGCCAAACGTAATAACTGTTATGATGTAAGTGGCAGCTACAACGGCAACAGCAACAACCACAAGAAAAGTCAGAGAAGAAGCAGCCACGAAAAATCACCTGCAACGAAATATTGGATTTAAGAAATCGAAGCATCGAAAGATTTCAATTTAATTATAATTAGTTTCGCTACTGCTTTGGTTATTAGAAAAATGATTAGTATATCAGACTTAAAACGAATAAAGGCTAAAAGTGTGGAAATAGTATGCTTCTAATTAAAATGTACGTGTAAAAAAAAAAATAAATTACTCTGCCAAACTCTTCAAAATACCAAAATTACCAAAATTCAAAATTCAAAATTCTTTGAAAAATTTGCTAGTTTTTCTGAATAAATATAACATTTGTAATAAGTATCGATTAATTTTCTTCTATAATTTTTATTAGACTAAGAAGGTTTTATTTTATTAAAATAAAGCAATTATTTATCCGAGAATCAAATCACAATTTTATTTCCAATTAAATCCCCAAAAGTGGAAAAATCGGAAGAGATAAGCACTCGAAGCAACAATGAGAAAAAACCCGCAAGCGAAACGATTTGTATCATTTATTTGGTAAACATTTTCGATTAGTTTTCGTGTGATATTGCATTACAACGTGGGCATCGGTAGCCTTTGTTTTTTGTTTTTTTTTTTTGCTGCCGCTGGAGATTTCTTTTTTTATTCGTTTTTTTTTTTTTTGCTGTACGTTTGGCTTGAAATTGAAGTTGCGAAAACATTGAAAAGCGAAAAGCGAGCTGCTAAAAATAATTTGAGGTAGGCAAAAGTGGACAGTCAGTCGAGTGGCTGACTCACACACTGCTGTACTCTGCCACCTGTCCGCCCGCCAGGTGACCCAGACAGACCACTGCAATGGTAACCCATTAACACCGCCGCCGCTGGCGGTCACGCCCTTTAACCCACATAAGCCCACAACGCTGACCTTTTTGGCTGCCTCTTTTCTCCGTTTCTTAACCCCTTGTCTCCGCGGGGCGCCGCCGCACTTTCTTTTCTTTCTTCACTCGGAAAGTGAAAATTTTTGGGGGCAAAGAAAGAATATGAGGAGCAGCACGAGGCCCGTGGGATTATATAATCTTTTTATTACTGCTTTTTGCCTAGGTCAGACATGACTCTCAGAACGAATGGAAAGTTGCCAATGAAAACCTGACCTTAGACAAAATAAATAGACATTAAAGAGGAAAGGGAAAAAAGTGAGAGTTTTTACGAATAAAAAAATTGTAACAAAAAGACAAAACATTTTAATGTCTAATTAGAGATGATTTAAAACATTTTCAAGGAATTCAACCCCAAGGCAGGAAGACAAAATAATACCAGTTTACATTTCTGGGTCACGTAGGGATAAGTTTTTTAGAAAAAGTTGACTTGTTAAGACTTTGATCACGTTTTCCCTTCAATTACGTGATTGTAACTCTTAAATTTCAAATTCGTATCTCTGGGGAAAATACTTTCAGAGTAATTTGTAATTAATAATTCGCCTTTCAGTCTTGGGCCAACAAAAAAGTTTGATTAATTATAAGAAAAGTAAAAGTTATCATTTTAATAGTCTTTATAATTAAGTTAATAAGTGACTGCAGTGTTTTCCCAATATCGATAAATTTATCTATAATTTAAGGTATAAAAAAATTTGATTTTGACTCAAACTATGCTTTTTAGTTACCATTCCTACTATTTAATTTTTTTTGTTGGTGTCAAAATTAGAAAGACGAACAGCTAGTTCTTAATTTTTCCCAAGTTATGCCTGGTTGAGCTCACGATTAGGATTATTATACGTTTGCCAGTTGGTTAGTAATCACAGCCAGAACTCTGAGAAGCACCTAAGCTTAGCTCAGCTCTGTATGACTAACACAGGTAGTCAGTCATTGGATTTCCTTTGTCTTATAAGCTTTTGCCGAAAATAACTATAAATCAAGCTTCTCCTCCACTAAAGCGAGATATATGCTTGAGAAATACATATGGTTAGATATTAATTTGTTAATCTATTAATTTCCCATGCTTAGGAGCTTAAAATTCAGGAAGAGCCATTTTTTTTAAACTAATTAAATTTAACAAATTATATTAACCAATTGTACCCAATTTAATATATTCTTCTTACAAAATAGGTTGAATTGTTAAATAGTTGGGCACTATTTGTTAATAAATTTAAAATGTGAGATTACTTTTTTTTAAATGCCTTAAAAATGTCTCTCTGTGTTGTTTTACTAATAATAACTTTCTTTTAATGACAACATCCCTTAAGTTCCTAATAAGAGTTGCTAAAAAGCACTCGCCAACATTGTTAATCATCTGTTCTGCTGCAGCTGCTGGCACTTCTGTGCTTTTGTATTGTTAACGCGATGTGAATGACCCGATAATGAAATTATAGCTGGCAATTATACACACAAGCAAACACACACAATTCGTGCAGCAAAAACTGACGTTAGAAAGAAAAAAAAAAAACAGCAAGCAGCAGCAACAAAGTAATCTAAAGACAAAGAAAGCAACAAAAAAATGTAAAAAAAAAGAAACACATCCCAACAGTTGCAGAGTCATTGCTCTGGCCTGCAATGGGTTAATAGTAATGAATGAATGGGAACTGCTGCCTAAGCTGCTCAGCTGCCGTGCGGAGATAAATGCATTAATTAATCTGTATACGCAGCGTGACTAACTTACTAACACACACAGACACACTCTAGCTGCGACAAACATTTCCAGTTTGATTTTATTTGCATTTTAAGCGCCGCTCGTTAATTTTTGTTTATTTATGTTATTTTCTTCAGCTGCTGTGCTGACGTCATAATTGCGTTTGGCCAAAAAAAACCAAAGCAAGTTTGCCGCTTAAGTCTTTTGTTTGCCCTGCTTTGCAGTTACCTTCAAACTGTGCCGTCAATATTTCTGCACAAATTGGTTGATAAATTAGTTGCCATAAATCTCCAAAGAGCTGTGATTTATTGCCAAGATAATTTGTTAGATAAATAAGTGATTTTTGTGGTTTTTATTTGTTTTTCTTGCAAAATAGTTTTAAAGCCATTGTGTTTGTGTAAGAGAACTAAATAGTTTGTCACTTTTAGTTCACTTATTTGGTTGAGTGTCTTGGATAAGCTAAAGGTTCTTGTCTTCGATAGGCGGTGGTTACAGTGAATGTTAAACTTTTGTAAGATGTTAGTGATGTTTTAAACTGTAATGTTATGTTACAGGCTGTTAGGTACCAAACTTTAGTTCTGAAACTGTAAAAACTTCAGCTGTTATAAATTTGGAAAAGGATTTGATTTTCCATTTAAGATATTGGAAAATTATTTAAAAATTAATACATTTTCATAAATTTTGTCGTAAAAAATAATTGTGTAAACAAATAACCCAAAATAATACCTAAAAATTGTATAAAAATCACATTTACTAATTATTATGTTTTTTTTTTAATATTTTTTTAGTCGTACCCCTGGCTCTCGTCAACCATCGCCCGCCGAGGAGTCTTTGCCACGTCCTCCCAACTTGCTATTCCCCCTACCGCCGCCCTTCAATCACATGCTGATGGACCATGGTCAGGGCATGGGCGGTGGCTTGGGAGGCGTTGTGGGCTCCGGCAATGGCGTAGGAGCCGGCGGTGGAGGTGGCGGCGGTGCAGGTGGAGCGTATGCGGCCCACCAGCAGATGGCCGCACAGATGAGTCAGTTGCAGCCGCCGATGATGAACGGCGTTGGCGGCGGTATGCCAATGGCAGCTCAGGTAGGATTTGAAATGTTGTGTTTTACATTTTAAATTAATTATTTGGTATAATATTTATTTAATAATTAATTTCTTATCTAATTTGAACAGTCTCCGATGTTAAATCACCAGGGAGCTGGACCCAATCATATGGAATCTCCCGGAAATCTCTTGCAGCAGCAAAATTTTGATGTTCAGGTGAGTTGTGAGTCTTTCTGGGAAAGAGTTTACTGCTCGGTTGATTCCTGGTCCCCAGAGTGACATTCTCATTGTGGTTGCAGAAGCCGAAAATTTGGGTCATGTGTGGTGGGGTTGCATTGTTGTGTGTTGAGTGTGTGTGTGTAAAGCTGGCTAATTTTCCACATCCGCCGGATGCTGCTACTGCTGCTGCTGCTGTTGCGTCCCCTGGTAGCCATTTCCGCCAGCCTGGTGCACTCGCTGTGGCTCCCAGAGCTCCACTCTCCTTGCAGCCTTTCCTTCCCCCATTCCGTTGCATGCAATTTATTTCGAAACAAAACGGAAATCGGATTTATTAGCCACAAAATTGCTTTTAAGCTTGTGTGCTCTGTTGTGCCAGTGGCTTTCAAACCATTCCATTGGTTAGGCTCGCTTTCAGTCACATTTCTGTGGTTACAGTGGGGCATGGATAAGGGGGAAGGTGATGAAAATAGTTAAACAGGAATCTATAGAAAAGTTTTATACATTTGTCGACTTTTTAGAATTTGTAGATACCCGTTTGGGGACTTAAATAACTATTTTTGTATTGGAATTAAATAAATGTTCTTAGTTAAAAGGAGCAATTATCTTCCTAAAAATTCCCCATTTTTAGCTGAGTCCTTCACTGTACTCGCAGTCAGTGTCACTTCTTTCTGTCAACTTGGGCTTTACATCGGGCAAAGAACAACAACAGCCACACGCAGCAGCCTTTTCCCTTCGCTTGCCAAATTGAAAATCAATATGCGTTGTTGCAGTTGCCGACGCTGTGTGTATATATAGGGTTATATCCCTTTCAGCCCCCTCGATTTCCCTGTGGCCTTCGACTGTTTGGCCGCAAAGCAAATTGACATTTCCACACTTTAGTCGCCAATCTGCACTTCCGCTTTTTATCGCTCGCTCCACACACACAGACATCCACATCCTGCAGGCATTTTTGTCTCGCTTTTGGTCTTTGCTTCTCCTTCTCTCGCACCAGAAGAGGAGGCAAACTTTATCGTAGTTCTTTGTTTGTATTTTAAGTGAGAGCGAGTTGGCTGGAAAGTATGCTGCACAAAATTGCATCAAAGTGAAAAAGCCAACACACACACTGGCAGAAAAGTGCTGTTTGACAGCAAGAACAACAGGCATAAACTATAGTTGGGTCGTATCGCTTGTGATCGCTGGCGAAAGTAGCCGGGAAATGTCATTACGGTTGAAAAATTGTAGAAGCCAGCTGCCTGTGTCGGTCGAAAGGTGAAAGTTTGATGCGCTTCCTGTGGTATTTTTGCATCAAAAGTTTGGCATAAGCAGATTTTAATTGGATTTAAAATAGTTGGAGTTCTCTGTGTAGTGTAATGATATTATGGAAGGGTAAATTAAGGGTTTAGTGAGGTGGGAAGTTTATAAAGAAAGCTTGAAACATATTCCAGGAAAGGTATTATTAGTTTCTTTTATTTATAAAATGGAATATTATCAACATTAAACAAGGGAATTAATTACCCTTTAATAGCATTCCTTTTAATGACAAGAAGGAACAACAAACATTAAATTAAAATACATACAATGCAATATATAAAATCCATAATATATATGCAATAATAATAATAATTATTATACACTCAGATTCTCCGAGAGAGAGATAAAGCAACTCTCAGCCGTCCATAAATAAACCAAAGTGAAAGGGGAAGGACAAAGACCGCACAAGGTTCCTCGCAGATATGCATTCATTGGTTTCATGAGAAGCCACTGCAATATGCTGGCCGATAATGGATAATGCAAGCCCTGCACTCGTGCACTTTTCCTCTGATTTCCCTTGCAGCCTTTCGTGCATATTTCTTATTAAATTGGCGTTGATATTAACACCGAAAAAAGAAGCAAAGAAGAGGATTCTTGACGAATTGCATGCAAAATTGCAAAATAACGAAGGAAGAAAAAGGAGGGAATTTCTTTTTTTTTTTTTTTTTTGGCACTAAGAGGGCGGCATTATGGCACCGCATACAATGCAACCGATTTTTGACAATGGTTATATGCAATAAATATGAAGACGAACGACTTGCCGCCTTTGTTCGTTGTCAAAAGCTGGGAACAAAAAAGGTCACAGAAGATTGATACGAAGCGAAAGAAAATGTGATGATCTGTCGGTAAAAGATATGAACGAAATATATGTAGACTCAGTGAAATTTTATACTTAATCTCTCACGGTGATTATTTTTAGATAATCATAAAATTCTCAGGGCTTAAAATCATTCGATTTGATTTATTTGAGATTTATTTAAAATCTGCTCATTTTGGGAAGATTTTATTACAAGAAGTGCATTGAAAAACCAAAAGTAAACTTGGTTTACGCACATATGGTGTGTGTAAACCTCCTTAGAGTGTGTCAGCATGTGGAAGACAAATGGATGGATTGCCATTCAAATGGCAAAGAAATCATTATTTATATGCTTCAGCCAGAGAGGTGAGGAGTATAAGGAAAATTCACCACAAACCGAACTGAAGGGGGGGATGGAAAATGTGTGGAAAAGTGCTTGGCAAATCGTTGGAAATTAATGCAAACTGTTGCCAAGAAACCATCAATATAAATTTCAATGTGACCAATAACATATTTGCGAAACTAGCCACCGAGCAAATGAAGAAAAATGTTGGCGAGACTTGAAGCAATTAAATGGAGAGAGGAAAAGATGTTAAGAAATAGGGAAAGTAAGGCAAGCAGAAAGTATTAAGAAAAGGAATTATTTTAAATGTATAATACATTTTACTTACGTGGGCTGCTATATATATTTCTGGCCTAGGCAACACTAAGTGTTGTTAGGTGGAATCTGACATTTCCATTGAAAAGTTCGACATTTTTAAGCATAAACGTACTCAGAACGGTTTGACGTACGACTATCATTTGTGTTGTTTACAGTTACTTAAAAAAATCAATTTCGCAAAAAAATGGAATTAACTCGTGAACATTTTCGTGCGATCATTTTTCACAACTTTCGGCGTGGATTATCACGACAAGAGTGCAGCGATGAACTTAAATCTTTGTATGACTATGAAGCACCATCCTATAGCACTGTGAAAAACTGGTACAACGAATTCAATCGTGGCCGACGCTCCCTCAAAGACGAATTCCGCGAAGGTCGTCCAAAAACAGCCGTTGTGGCAGAAAACATCGATGGCGTACGTGAACTAATAATGCAAGACCGTCATGTGACATACCGTGAGATAGAGGCATCCCTAGGCATTTCTTCCACCAGCATACATTCGAT